>JBBYHK010128698.1:0-38356 GCA_038382065.1 Adansonia grandidieri | reverse complement strand
AAAAAAAATGGAGATTATTATGAGTATCCAAGTTTGTCTTATTTCACGGATGAACTTTGATTATAAGGAAAATGGTGGAAAGCAAAGCTTTTGTTACAAATCCAAAGCATCAATATCGTGTTTCCTAATGAGGAGAACATGATTGTTGTGCCCATAACAAAGAGAATTGAGATTATTATGAGTATCTAAGATTGTCTTATTTCACAGGTGAATATTAATTAGAAGGAAAATAGTGAAAGGAAAAGTTTTTCTTTCAAACCAAAGCATTTATATCATGTATCCCAGTGTGGAGAAAATGATTGTAGTGCCAATAACAACAAGAATAGAGATTATTATGAATATTGAAGTTTGTCTCATTTCACGGATGAACTTTGATTATAAGGAAAATGGTGGAACGAAAAGCTTTTCTTGCAATTTCAAAGCATCAATATCGTGTATCCAAATGAAGGAAAAATGATTGTTGTGCCAATAACAAAAAGAATGGAGAATATTGCAAGTATCCGAGTTTCCCTCATTTCCAGGATGAACATTAATTATAAGGAAAATGGTGGAAAGAAAAGCTTTTCTTGCAAAATCTAAAGCATCAAGATCATGTATACTAATGTAGGGAACATGATTGTAGTGCTAATAACAAAAAGAATGGAGATGATAATAACTATCCAAGTTTGTCCTATTTCTCGAATGAACTTTGACTATAAGGAAAATGGTGGGAAGAAAAGCTTTTGTTGCAAATCCAAAGTATCAATATCATGCATCCCAGTGTGGAGAACATGATTGTAGTGCCAATAACAAAAGAAATGGAAATTATTATGAGTATTGAAGTTTGTCTCATTTCATGGATGAACTTTGATTATAAGGAAAATGGTGGAAAGAAATGCTTTTCTTGCAAATCCAAAGCTTCAATATCATGTATCCTAATATGGAGAACATCATTATAATGCCAATAACAAAAAGAATGGAGATTATTATGAGTATCCAAGTTTGTCTCATTTCACGGATGAACTTTGATTATAAGGAAAATGGTGGAAAGAAATGCTTTTCTTGCAAATCCAAAGCATTGATATGGTGTATCCCAATGAGGAGAACAAGATTGTAGTGCCCATAACAAAAAGAATGGAGATTATTACGAGTATCCAAGATTGTCTCATTTAACAAAAAGAATGGAGATTATTACGAGTATCCAAGATTGTCTCATTTCACGGATGAACATTAATTGCAAGGAACTGATGGAAAAAAAAGCATTTCTTGCAAATCCAAAGCTTTAATATCGTGCATCACAACTTGGAGAACATGATTGTAGTGCTAATAACAAAACGAATGGAGATTATTAGGAGTATCTAAGTTTGTCTCATTTCACGGATGAACTTCGGTTATAAGAAAAATGGTGGAAAAAAAGCTTTTCTTGCAAATCCAAAGCATTAAGATCGTGTATGCCAACGTGGATAACATGATTGTAATGGCAATAACAAAATGAATGGAGATTATTATTAGTATCCAAGCTTGCCTCATTTCACAGATGAGCTTTGATTATAAGGAAAATGGTGGAATGAAAAGCTTTTCTTGCAAATCCAAAGCATCAATATCGTATATCGCAATGTGGAGAACATGATTATAGTGCCCCGACCAAAAAGAATAAGGATTATTACAAGTATCCTAGTTTGTCTTATTTCATGGGTGAATATTAATTACAAGGAAAATTATGGAAAGAAAAGCTTTTCTTGCAAATCCAAAGCATCAATAATGTGTATCCCAATAAAGAGAACATGAAAAAGGTGGAAAGAAAAGGTTTTGCTGCAAATCTAAAGAATCAATATCGTGTATCCCAATGAGGAGGAAATGATTGTAGTGCCAATAGAAAAAAGAATGGACATTATTGTGGGTATCCAAGATTATCTTATTTCATGGATATACTTTGGTTATAAGGAAAATGATGGAAACAAAAGCTTTTCTTGTACATCCAAAGCATCAAGATAGTGTATCCCAATGTGGAGAACATGATTGTAGTGGCAATAATAGAAAGAATGCAGATTATTATGAGTATCGACGTTTGTTTCATTTCACGGATGAACTTTGATTATAAGGAGAATGGTTGAATGAAAAGCTTTTGTTGCAAATCCAAAGCATCGATATTATGTAACCCAATGAGAAGAACATGATTGTAGTGCCCATAACAAAAAGAATAAAGATTATTACGAGCACCTATGTTTATCTCATTTCATGGGAAACATTAATTACAAGGAAAATGGTGGGAAGAAAAACTTTTCTTGCAAATCCAAAGCTTTAATATCATGTATTCCAAATGTGGAGATCATGATTATAGTGCCAATAACAAAAAGAACAGAGATTATTAGGCACATCCAAGTTTGTCTCTTTTCATGAATAAACTTTAATTATTAGGAAAATGGTGGAAACAAAAGCTGTTATTGCACATCCAAAGCATCAATATATTTCGTCGTGGAAAACATGATTGCAGTGGCAATAACAAAAAGAATGGAGATTATTACGAGTATCCAAGTTTGTCTTATTTCATAGATGAACTTTGATTATAAGAAAAATGGTGGAAAGAAAAGCTATCCTTGCAACTGCAAAGCATCAAGATCGTGTATCCCAATGCGGAGAATATGGTTTTAGTGCCAATAACAAAAGGAATGGGATCATTAAAAGCATCCAAGTTTGTCTCAATTCACGAATAAACATTGGTTATAAGGAAAACTATGGAAAGAAAAGCTTTCTTGTAAATTTAAAGATCAATATCTTGTATCCAAATGTGGAGCACATGATTGTAGTGCCAATAACAAAAAGAATGGAGACTATTATGAGTATTCAAGTTTATCTCATTTCACGGCTAAACTTTGATTATAAGGAAAATGGTAGAAAGAAAAGCTTTTCCTACAATTCCAAAGCATCAAGATAGTGTATTCTAATATGGAGAGTACAATTGTATTGCCAATAACAAAAAAAGGTTAATTATTACAGGTATCCAAGTTTGCCATATTTCACAAATGAACTTTGATTATAAGGAAAATTTTGGAAAGAAAAGCTTTTGGTGCAAATCTAAAAGGTCAATATCGTGTATCCCAATGAGGAGAACATGATTGTAGTGACCATAACAAAAAGAATGGAGATTATTACGAGTATTCGAGATTGTCTTATTTCACGGATGAACATTAATTACAAGGAAAATAGTGCAAGGAAAAGCTTTTCTTGCAAATCCAAAGCTTTAATATCGTGTATCCCAATATGGAGAACATGATTGTAGTGCCAACAACAAAAAAAAATGGAGATTGTTAGGAGTATCTTAGCTTGTCTCATTTCATGGATGAACTTTGATTATAAGGAAAATGGTGGGAACAAAAGCTTTTCTTGGAAATCCAAAGCATCAAGATCGTGTATCCCAACATGGATAACATGATTGTAGTAGCAATAACAGAAAGAATGGAGATTATTAGGGGTATCCAAGTTTGTCTCATTTCACAGATGAACTTGGATTACAGGGAAAATGGTGGAAACAAAAGCTTTTCTTCCAAATCCAAAGCATCAAGATCGTGTATCCCAACATGGATAACATGATTGTGGTGGCAATAACAAAAAGAATGGAGATTATTAGGAGTATCCAAGTTTGTCTCATTTCACGAATGAACTTTGATTATAAGGAAAATGATGGAAAGAAAAGGTTTTCTGGCACATCTAAAGGATCAAGATTGTGTATCCCAACGTGGAAAATGTGATTGTAGTGGCAATAACAAAAAGAATGGAGATTATTATGAGTATCGAAGTTTGTCTCATTTCATTGATGAACTTTGATTATAAGGAAAATGGTGGAAAGAAAGGCTTTTCTTGCAAATCCAAAGCATCAATATCGCATATCCCAAAGAGGAGAAAATGATTGTAGTGCCCATAAAAAAAAGAATGGAGATTATTATGAGTATCCAAGTTTGTCTCATTTCATAAGAGAACATTAATTCCAATGAAAATGGTGGAAAGAAAAGCTTTTCTTGCAAATCCAAAGCATTGATATCGTGTATGCCAATAAGGAGAACAAGATTGTTGTAACCATAACAAAAAGAATGGAGGTTATTATGAGTATCCAAGATTGTCTCATTTCACGGATGAACACTAATTACAAGGAAAATGGTGGAAAGAAAAGCTTTTCTTGCAAATCCAAAGCTTTAATATAATGTATCCCAACGTGGATAACATGATTGTCATGCCAATAACAAAAAGTATGGAGATTGTTGGGCAGATCCAAGTTTGTCTCATTTCATGGATAAATTTTGATTATATGGAAAATGGTGAAAACAAAAGCTTTTCTTGCAAATCCAAAGCATCAAGATCGTGTATCCCAACATTGATAACATGATTGTAGTAGCAATAACAGAAAGAATGGAGATTATTAGGGGTATCTAAGTTTGTCTCATTTCGCAGATGAACTTGTATTACAGGGAAAATGGTGGAAACAGAAGCTTTTCTTCCAAATCCAAAGCATCAAGATCGTGTATCCCAACATGGATAACATGATTGTGGTGGCAATAACAAAAAGAATGGAGATTATTAGGAGTATCCAAGTTTGTCTCATTTCACGAATGAACTTTGATTATAAGGAAAATGATGGAAAGAAAAGGTTTTCTGGCACATCTAAAGGATCAAGATTGTGTATCCCAACGTGGAAAATGTGATTGTAGTGGCAATAACAAAAAGAATGGAGATTATTATGAGTATCGAAGTTTGTCTCATTTCATTGATGAACTTTGATTATAAGGAAAATGGTGGAAAGAAAGGCTTTTCTTGCAAATCCAAAGCATCAATATCGCATATCCCAAAGAGGAGAAAATGATTGTAGTGCCCATAAAAAAAAGAATGGAGATTATTATGAGTATCCAAGTTTGTCTCATTTCATAAGAGAACATTAATTCCAATGAAAATGGTGGAAAGAAAAGCTTTTCTTGCAAATCCAAAGCATTGATATCGTGTATGCCAATAAGGAGAACAAGATTGTTGTAACCATAACAAAAAGAATGGAGGTTATTATGAGTATCCAAGATTGTCTCATTTCACGGATGAACACTAATTACAAGGAAAATGGTGGAAAGAAAAGCTTTTCTTGCAAATCCAAAGCTTTAATATAATGTATCCCAACGTGGATAACATGATTGTCATGCCAATAACAAAAAGTATGGAGATTGTTGGGCAGATCCAAGTTTGTTTCATTTTATGGATAAATTTTGATTATATGGAAAATGGTGAAAACAAAAGCTTTTCTTGCAAATCCAAAGCATCAAGATCATGTACCCCAACATGGAAAACATGATTGTAGTGGCAATAACAAAAAGAATGGAGATTATTATGAGTATCTAGGTTTGCCTCATTTCACAAATAAACTTTAATTATAAGGAAAATAGTGGAAAGAAAAGCTTTATTTGCAAATCGAAAGCATCAATATCCTGTATCCCAAGGAGGAAAACATGGTTGTAGTGCCCACAAACAAAATAAAGATTATTATGAGTATCCAAGTTTGTCTCATTTCATAGGTGAACATTAATTACAAGGAAAATGGTAGAAAGAAAAGCTTTTCTTGCAAATCCAAAACATCGATATCCTGTATGCCAATGAGGAGAACATGATTGTTGTGACCATAACAAAAAGAATGGAGATTATTATGAGTATCCAAGATTGTCTCATTTCATGGATAAACACTAATTACAAGAAAATGGTGGAAAGAATAGCTTTTCTTGCAAATCCAAAGCTTTAATATCGTTTATCCCAACATGGATAACATGATTGTCGTGCCAATAACAAAACTTATGGAGATTATTAAGCATATCCAAGTTTGTTTCATTTCACGGATGAATTTTGATTATAAGGAAAATGGTAGAAACAAAAGCTTTTCTTTCAAATCCAAAGCATCAAGATCATGTATCCTAATGTGGAGAACATGATCATAGTGCTAATAACAAAAAGAATGGACATTATTATGAGTATCTAAATTTGTCTTATTTCACGGATGAACTTTGGTTATAAGGAATATGGTGGAAAGAAAAGCTTTTCTTGGTAATCTAAAGTATCAATATCGTATATCTCACTGTGGAGAACATGATTATAGTGCCCCTAAAATAAGAAGGGAGATTATTACGAGTAGTCCAGTTTTCCTCATTTCATAGGTGTAAATTAATTACAAGGAAAGTAGTGGAAAAAAAGCATTTCTTGCAAATCCAAAGCATCAATATCATATACCCCAATATGGAGAACATGATTTTAGTACCAATAAACAAAAAGAATGTAGATTATTATGGGTATCCAAGTTTGTCTCATTTCTAGATAAACTTTGATTATAAGGAAAATGGTGGAAAGAAAATCTTTGTTTATAAATCCAAAGCATAAATATCGTGTATCCCAATATGGAAGAACATGATTGTAGTGTCAATAACAAAAATAGTGGAGATTATTGTGAGTATCCAAGTTTGTCTTATTTCACCGATGAATTTTAATTATAAGGAAAATGGTGGAAAGAAATGCTTTTCTTCCAAATTGAAAGCTTTAATATCGTATATCCCAATGCGGAGAACATGATTGTAGTGCCAATAACAAAAGAATAGAGACTATTATGAGTATCCAAGTTTGTCTCATTTCACGGATGAATTTTGATTATAAGGAAAATCATGAAAAGAAAAGCTTTGCTTGCAAATCCAAAGCATAAATACAATGTATCCCAATATGGAAGAACATGATTGTAGTGTCGATAACTAAAAGAATGGAGATTATTATAAGTATCCAAGCTTGTCTCATTTCATGAATAAACTTTGATTAGAAGGAAAATGATGGAAAGAAATGCTTTTCTTGCAAATCCAAAGCATCAATATCATGTATTCCAATAAGAAGAACATGATTGTAGTGCCCAAAACAAAACAAAGAGAGATTATTATAAGCATCTAAGTTTGTCTCATTTCACGAGCAAACACTAGTTACAAGGAAAATGGTGGAATGAAAAGCTTTTCTTGCAAATCCAAAGCATCATGATCGTGCATCCCAATGTGGAGAACATAATTGTAGTGGCAATAACAAAAGGGATAGAGATTATTAGGAGTATCCAAGTTTGTCTCATTTTGCAGATAAACTTTGATTATAAGGAAAATGGTGGAAAGAAAAGCTTTTCTTGTAAATCCAAAGTATTAATATCATGCATCCCAATGAGGAGAACATGATTGTAGTGCAAATAACAGAAGGAATAGAGATTATTATGAGTATCCAAGTTTGCCTTATTTCACAGGTGAACATTAATTACAAGGAAAATTATGGAAAAAAAAAGCTTTTCTTGCAAATCCAATGAGGAGAACATGATTGAAGTGACCATAACAAAAAAAATAGAGGTTATTACGAGTATCCAAGATTATCTCATTTCACAGATGAACATTAATGACAAGGAAAATGGTAGAAAGAGGAGCTTTTCTTGCAAATCCAAAGCTTTAATATCCCAACATGGAGAACATGATTGTAGTGCCAATAACAAGGATGAAGACTATTGGGAGTATCCAAGCTTGTCTTATTCCACAGATGAACTTTGATTATAAGGAAAATGGTGGAAACAAAAGCATTTCTTGCAAATCCAAAGCATTAAGACCGTGTATCCCAATGTGGATAACATGGTTGTGGTGTCAATAACAAAAAGAATGGAGATTATTATGAGTATCCAAGTTTATCTCATTTCACGGATAAACTTTGATTATGAGGAAAATGGTGAAAAGAAATGTTTTTCTTGCAAATCCAAAGCATCAATATTGTGTATTCTAATAAGGAGAACATGATTGCAGTGCCCATAACTAAAAGAATAGAGATTACTACGAGTATCCAAGTTTGTTTCATTTCATGAGCGAACATTAGTTACATGAAAAATGGTGGAAGAAAAAGCTTTTCTTGCAAATCTAAAGCATTAAGATTGTGTATCCTAATGTGGGAAAATGATTGTAGTGCCAATAAAAAAAAAGAATGTAGATTATTATAAGTATCCAAACTTGTCTTATTTCATGGATGAACTTTGATTATAAGGAAAATGGTAAAAAGAAAAGCTTTTCTTGCAAATTGAAAGCATCAATATCCTATATCCCAATAAGGAGAACAAAAAGAATGGAGATTATTGCACGTATCCATGTTTGTCTCATTTCATGGTTGAACATTAATTACAAGGAAAATGGTGGAAAGAAAAGTTTCTTACAAATCCAAAGCATCGAAATCGTATATCCCAAGAGAATATGATTGTAGTGCTTATAACAAAAGGAATGGAGATTATTATGAGTGTCTAAGTTTGTCCCATTTCACGAATAAACTTTGATTATAAGGAAAATAGTGGAAAGAAAAGCTTTTCTTGGAAATCCGAAGCATCAATATCATATATCCTAATAAAAGGAATATGATTCTAATGCCCCTAACAATAAGAATGGAGATTATTGCAAGTATCCCAGTTTACCTCATTTCACAGGTGAACATTAATTACAAGGAAAATGGTGTAAAGAAAAGATTTTCTTGCAAATCCAAAGCGTCAATATCGTGTATCCCAATATGGAGAACATGATTGTAGTGCCAATAACAAAAAGAATGGAGATTATTAGGAGTCTCCAAGCTTGTCTCATTTCATAAATGAACTTTGATTATAAGGAAAATGGTGGAAAGAAAGGCTTTTCTTGCAAATCCAATGCATGAATATCATGTATTCCAATAAGGAGAACATGATTGTAGTGCCCACAACAAAAAGAATAGAGGTTGTTACGAGTATCCAAGTATGTCTCATCCTATGGCTGAACATTAGTTACAAGGAAAATGGTGGAAAGAAAAGCCTTTCTTGCAAATTCAAAGCATTAAGATCATGTATCCCAATGTGGAAAGGATGATTGTTGTGCCAATAACAAAAAGAAGTTTGATTATTATGAGTATCCATGTTTGTCATATTTCACGAATGAACTTTGATTATAGAGAAAATTATGGAAAAAAAAGCTTTTGTTGCAAATTTAAATGATCAATATCATGCATCCCAATAAGGAGAACATAATTGTGGTAACCATAACAAAAAGAATAGAGATTATTATGAGTATCTAAGATTGTCTTATTTCACGGATAAACATTAATTATAAGGAAAATGGTGGAAAGAAAAGCTTTTCCTTCAAATCTAAAGCTTTAATATCATGTATCCCGGTGTGGAGAACACGATTGTAGCGCCTATCACAAAAAGAATAGAGAATACTAGGACTATCCTTGTTTGTCTCATTTCACAGATGAACTTCGATTATAAGGAAAATGGTGGAAACAAAAGCTTTTCTTGCACATCTAAAGCATCAAGATTGTGTATCCAAATGTGGAAAACATGATTGTAGTGGCAATAACAAAAGAATGGAGATTATTATAAGTATCCAAGTTTATCTCATTTTATGGATAAACTTTGATTATAAGGAAAATGGTGGAAAGAAAAGCTTTTTTTGCAAATCCAATGCATTAATATCGTGTATCCCAATGAGGAGAACATGATTGTATTACCCATGACAAAAAAATGCAGATTATTAGGAGTGTCAAAATTTTTCTAATTTCACAGGTGAACATTAATTGCAAGGAAAATAGTGGAAAGAAAAGCTTTTCTTGCAAATCCAAAGCATCGATATCGTGTATCCCAATGAGGAGAACATGACTGTAGTGACCATAACAAAAAGAATGGAGGTTAATACGAGTATTCAAGATTGTCTTATTTCATGGACGAACATTAATTGTAAGGAAAATGGTGGAAACAAAAGCTTTTCTTGCAAATCCAAAGCATCAATATCATGTATCCCAATATGGAGAACATGATTGTATTACCCATGACAAAAAAATGGAGATTATTACGAGTATCGAAGTTTTTCTCATTTCACAGGTGAACATTAATTGCAAGGAAAATAATGGAAAGAAAAGCTTTTCTTGCAAATCCAAAGCATCGATATCGTGTATCCCAATGAGGAGAACATGACTGTAGTGACCATAACAAAAAGAATGGAGGTTAATACGAGTATTCAAGATTGTCCTATTTCATGGATGAACATTAATTGCAAGGAAAATGGTGAAAACAAAAGCTTTTCTTGCAAATCCAAAGCATCAATATCGTGTATCCCAATGTGGAGAACATGATTGTAGTGCCAATAAACAATAAGAATGTAGATTATTATGAGTATCCAAGCTTGTCTCATTTCACAGATGAACTTTGATTATAAGGAAAATGATGGAAAGAAAAGCTTTTCTTGCAAATCCAAAGCATCAATATCATGTATTCCAATAAGGAGAACATGATTGTAGTGCCTACAACAAAAAGAATAGAGATTGTTGCGAGTATCCAAGTATGTCTCATTCCATGGCTGAACATTAGTTACAAGGAAAATGGTGGAAAGAAAAGCCTTTCTTGCAAATCCAAAGCACTAAGATCGTGTATCCCAACGCAGAGAGCATGATTGTTGTGCCAATAACAAAAAGAAAGTTGATTATTACGAGTATCCATGTTTGTCCTATTTCACGAATGAACTTTGATTATAGAGACAATTGTGGAAAGAAAAGCTTTAGTTGAAAATTTAAATGATCAATATCATGCATCCCAATGAGGAGAACATAATTATGGTAACCATAACAAAAAGAATGGAGATTATTACGAGTATCTAAGATTGTCTTATTTCATGGATGAACATTAATTATTAGGAAAATGGTGGAAAGAAAAGCTTTTCTTTCAAATCCAAAGCTTTAATATCGTGTATCCCAGTGTGAAGAACATGATTGTAGCGCCTATCACAAAAAGAATGGAGAATACTAGGACTATCCTTGTTTGTCTCATTTCACGGATGAACTTCGATTATAAGGAAAATGGTGGAAACAAAAGCTTTTCTTGCACATCTAAAGCATCAAGATTGTGTATCCAAGTGTGGAGAACATGATTGTAGTGGCAATAACAAAAGAATGGAGATTATTATGAGCATGCAAGTTTGTCTCATTTGATGGATGAACTTTGATTATAAGGAAAATGGTGGAAAGAAAAGCTTTTTTTGCAAATCCAATGCATTAATTTCGTGTATCCCAATGAGGAGAACATGATTGTATTACCCATGACAAAAAAAATGGAGATTATTATGAATATCGAAGTTTTTCTCATTTCACAGGTGAACATTAATTGCAAGGAAAATAGTGGAAATAAAAGCCTTTCTTGCAAATCCAAAGCATCGATATCGTGTATCCTAATGAGGAGAACATGACTGTAGTGACCATAACAAAAAGAATGGAGATTATTATGAGTATCCCAGTTTACCTCCTTTCACAGGTGAGCATTATTTACAAGGAAAATGGTGGAAAGAAAAGCTTTTCTTGCAAATCCAAAGCATGAACATTGTGTGTCCCAAAGCGGAGAACATGATTTAGTGCCAATAAACAAATAGGATGTAGATTATTTTGAGTATCCAAGTGTGTCTCATTTCATAGCTGAACTTTGATTATAAGTCAAATGGTGGAAAGAAAAGCATTTCCAGCAAATCCAAAGCATTAAGATCGTGTATCCCTATGTGGAGAGCATGATTGTAGTGGCAATAACAAAAAGAATGGAGATTATTAGTAGTATCTAAGTTTGTCTCATTTCATGGATAAACTTTGATTATAGGGAAAATGGTGGAAACAAAAGCTTTTCTTCCAAATCCAAAGCACAAGATTGTGTATCCCAACGTGGATAACATGATTATGGTGGCAATAACAAAAAAAATAGAGATTATTAGGAGTGTCCAAGTTTGTCTCATTTCACGGATATAAGGAAAATGATGGAAACAAAAGCTTTTCTTGCACATCCAAAGTATCAAGATTGTGTATCCGAATGTGGAAAACGTGATTGTAGTGGCAATAACAAAAAGAATGGAGATTATTATGAGTATCCACGTTTGTCTCATTTCACAGATGAGCTTTGATTTTAAGGAAAATGGTGGAAAGAAAAGCTTTCTTGCTAATCCAAAGCATCAATATCGTGTATCCCAAAGAGGAGAACATGATTGTAGTGCCCATAACAAAAAGAATGAAGATTATTACAAGTATCCAAGTTTGTCTCATTTCATGGGAGAACATTAATTACATTAAAAATGGTGGAAAGAAAATCCAAAGCTTTTCTTGTAAATCCAAAGCATCGATATCATGTATGCTAATGAGGAGAACATGGTTGTTGTGACCATAACAAAAAGAATGGAGATTATTACGAGTATCCAAGATTGTTTTATTTCACGGATGAACATTAATTATAAAGAAAATGGTGGAAAAAAAAGCTTTTCTTGCAAATCCAAAGCTTTAATATCGTGTATCCCAATGTGGAGAATATGATTGTAGTGCCAATAACAAAATGAATGGAGCTTATTGGGCATATCCAAGTTTGTCTCATTTCATGGATAGACTTTGATTATAAGGAAAATAGTGGAAGCAAAAGCTTTTCTTGCAAATCCAAAGCATCAAGATCATGTATCCCCAAGATGGAAAACATGATTGTAGTGGCAATAACAAAAAGAATGGAGATTATTATGCGTATCCAGGTTTATCTCATTTCACGGATGAACTTTAATTATAAGGAAAATGGTTGAAAGAAAAGCATTTCTTGCAAATCGAAAGGATCAATATCTGGTATCCCAAGGAGGAGAACATGATTTTAGTGCCCATAAAAAAAAGAATGGAGATTATTGTGAGTATCCAAGTTTGTCTCATTTCACGAGTGAACATTAATTACAAGGAAAATGGTGGAAAGAAAAGCTTTTCTTGCAAATCCAAAGCATCGATATTGTGTATTCCAATGTAGAGAACATGATTGTAGTGCTAATAACAAAAAGAATGGAGATTATTATGAGTATCTAAGTTTGTCTTATTTCATGGATGAACTTTGATTATAAGGAAAATGGTGGAAATAAAAGCTTTTCTTGGAAATCCAAAGCATCATGATTGTGTATCCCAATGTGAAGAACATGATTGTAGTGCCAATAACAAAAAGAATGGAGATTATTACAAGTATCAAAGTTTGTGTGAATTAATGAATGAACTTTAATTATAAGGAAAACAGTGAAAAGAAAAGCTTTTCTTGTAAATCCAAAGCGTCAATATCGTGTATCCCAATGTGGAGCACATGATTATAGTGCCAATAACAAAAAGAACGAAGATTGTTATGAGTGTCCAAGTTTGTCTGATTTCACATATGAACTCTGATTAAAAAGAACGAAGATTGTTATGAGTGTCCAACTTTGTCTTATTTCACGACTGAACTTTGATTAATCAAAGTTCATCCGTGAAATCAGACAAACTTGGACACTCATAATAATCTCTATTCTTTTTGTTATTGCCACTACAATCGTGTTATCAATGTTGGGATACACGATCTTGATGCTTTGGGTTTGCAAGAAAAGCTTTTGTGTCCACTATTTTCCTTATAATCAAAGTTCATTCGTGAAATGAGACAAACTTGGATGCTCCTATAATCTTCATTTTTTTTGTTCTTGGCACTACAATCATGTTCTCTACATTGGGATACACGATATTAAAGCTTTAGATTAGCAAGAAAAGCTTTTCTTTCCACCATTTTCCCTGTAATGAATCTTCATCAGTGAAATGAGACAAACTTGGATGTCTCTAATAATCTCCATTCTTTTTATTATTGGCACTACAATCATGTTCTCCATATTGGGATACACAATATTAAAGCTTTGGATTAGCAAGAAAAGCTTTCAAATTTCCACTATTTTCCTTGTAATGATTGTTCATCTGTGGAATGAGACAACTTAGATGCTCTTAATAATCTCTATTCTTTTTGTTATTGTCACTACAATCATGTTCTCCACATTAGGATATACGATATTAAAGCTTTGGATTTGCAAGAAAAGCTTTTCTTTCCACCATTTTCCTTGCAATTACTGTTCATCAGTGAATAAGACGGTCTTAGATACTTGTAATAATATCCATTTTTTTGTTATATTCACTACATTCATGTTCTCCTCATTGATATACACGTTATTAATATTTTGGATTTGTAGGTAGGGCTTTTCTTTCCACCATTTTCCTTGTAATTAATGTTTACCCGTGAAATGAGACAAACTTGGATGCCCTTAATAATCTCCATTCTTTTTGTTATTGGCACTACAATCATGTTCTCTATATTGGGATACACAATATTAAAGCTTTGGATTAGCAAGAAAAGCTTTTCTTTTCACTATTTTCCTTGTAATGATTATTCATCCGTGGAATGGGACAACCTGGATGCTCCAATAATCTCTATTCTTTTTGTTATTGGCACTACAATCATGTTCTCCACATTGGGATGAATGATATTAAAGCTTTGGATTAGCAAGAAAAGCTTTTCTTTCCACCATTTTCCTCATAATGAATGTTCATCTATGAAATGAGATAGACTTGGATACTCCTAATAATCTCCATTCTTTTTGTTATTGGCACTACAATCATGTTCTCCACATGGGGATATATGATGTTAAAGTTTTGGATTTGCAAGAAAAGCTTTTCTTTCCACCATTTTCCTTGCAATTAATGTTCATCCGTAAAATGAGACAATCTTAGATACTCATAATAATCTCCATTTTTTTGTTATGTTCACTACATTCATGTTCTCCTCATTGATATACACGTTATTGATGCTTTGGATTTGCAGGAAGGGCTTTTCTTTCCACCATTTTCCTTGTAATTTATGTTCACTCGTGAAATGAGACAAACTTAGATACTCGTAATAATCTCCATTCTTTTTGTTATGGGCACTACACTCACGTTCTCCTTATTGGGATACACGATATTGATGCTTTGGATTTGCAAGAAAAGCTTTTCTTCCCACCATTTTCCTTGTAATCAAAGTTCATCCGTGAAGTACGACAAACTTGGATACTCCTAATAATCTCCACTTTTTTGTTATTGGCACTACAATCATGTCCTCCATATTAGGATACATGATATTAAGGCTTTCGATTTGCAAGAAAACCTTTTCCTTCCACCATTTTCCTTGTAATTAGTGTTCATCCATGAAATGAGACAATCTTGGGTACTCATAATAGTCTCCATTTTTTTTGTTATAGGCACTACAATCATATTCTCCTCATTGGGATGCACGATATTGATGCTTTAGATTTGTAAGAAAAGATTTTCTTTTTACCATTTTCCTTATAATCAAAGTTCATCCATGAAACGAGACAAACTTGGATACTTATAATAATCTCCATACATTTTGTTAGTGGTACTACAATCAAGTTCTTTACATTGGGATACACGATACTAATGCTTTGGATTTGCAAGAAAAGCTTTGCTTTCCACCATTTCCCTTATAATTAATGTTCATCCATTAAATGAGACAAACTAGGATACTCATAATAATCTTCATTCTTTTTGTTATAGGCATTACAGTCATGTTCTCTACATTGGGATACACAATATTAAAGCATTGGATTTGCAAGAAAAGCTTTTCCTCCCACCATTTTCCTTGTAATTAATGATCATACGTAAAATAAGACAATCTTGGACACTTGTAATAATCTCCATTCTTTTTGTTATGGGCACTACAATCATGTTCTCCTCATTAGGATACATGATATTGATGCTTTAGATTTGGAACAAAAGCTTTTCTTTCCACTATTTTCCTTACAATCAAACTTCATTCGTGAAACAAGACAAACTTGGAAAGTCATAATAATCTATATTCTTTTTGTTGTTGGCACTACAATCATGTTCTCCACTTCAAGATACAAGATATCGATGCTTTGGATTTGCAAGAAAAGCTTTTCTTTCCAACGTTTTCCTTCTAATTAATGTTCATCTATGACATGAGACAAACTTGGATACTCGTAATAATCTCTATTCTTTTTGTTACAGGCACTACAATCACGTTCTCCCCATTAGGATACATGATATTGATGCTTTGGTTTTCCAAGATTAGCTTTTCTTTCCACCATTTTTCTTATAATTAAAGCTCATCTGTGAAACAAGACATGTTTGGATACTTATAATAATCTCCATTCTTTTTGTTATTGGCACCACAATCATGTTCTCCGCATTGTGATACATGATATTGATGCTTTGGATTTGCAGGAAAAGCTTTTCTTTCCACCATTTTCCTTATAATCAAAGTTCATTCGTCAAATGAGACAAACTTGGATACTCATAATAATCTCCATTCTTTTTGTTATTGCTACAACAATCTTCTTATCCATGTTGGGATACACGATAGTGATGCTTTAGGCTTGCAAGAAAGGCTTTTGTTTCCACCATTTTCCTTATAATCAAAGCTCATGCGTAAAATGAGACAAAATTGGATGCTCCTTTAATCTCTATTCTTTTTGTTATTGGCACTATAGTCATGTTCTCTACATTGGGATGCATGATATTAAAGCTTTGGATTAGTAAGAAAAGCTTTTCTTTCCACCATTTTCCTTGTAATGATTGTTCATCCGTGGAATGAGACAAACTTGGATGCTCCTAATAATCTCTATTCTTTTTGTTATTGTCATGACAATCATGTTCTCCACATTAGGAAACATGATATTAAAGCTTTGGATTAGCAAGAAAAGCTTTTCATTCAACCATTTTCCTTGTAATGAATGTTTATCCGTGAAATGAGACAAACTTGGATACTCCTAATAATCTCTATTCCTTTTGTTATTGGCACTACAATCGTGTTCTCCACATTGGGATACATGATATTTTAAAGCTTTGGATTTGCAGGAGAAGCTTTTCTTTCCACCCTTTTCCTTGTAATTAATGTTCATCCATGAAATGAGACAATCTTAGATACTCATAATAATCTCTATTCTTTTTGTTATGGTCACTACATTCATGTTCTCCTCACTAGTGTACACGATATTGATGCTTTGGATTTGCAGGAAAAGCTTTCCTTTCCACCATTTTCCTTGTAATTAATGTTCACCCGTGAAATGAGACAAACTTAGATACTCGTAATAATGTCCATTCTTTTTGGTATGGGCACTGCACTCATGTTCTCCTCATTAGGATACACGATATTGATGCTTTGGATTTGCAAGAAAAGTATTTCTTCCCACCATTTTCCTTATAATCAAAGTTCATCCTGTAGTACAACAAACTTGGATACTCCTAATAATCTCCATTTTTTTGTTACTAGCACTGCAATCATGTCCTCCACATTAGGATACACGATATTAAAGCTTTCGATTTGCTAGAAAAGCTTTTCTTTCCACCATTTTCCTTGGAGTTAATGTTCATCCATGAAATAAGACAATCTTAGGTACTCGTAATAGTCTCCATTCTTTTTGTTATGGGCATTACAATCATGTTCTCCACATTGGGATACACGATATTGATGTTTTTGATTTATAAGAAAAGTTTTTCTTTCCACCATTTTCCTTATAATTAAAGTTCATCTATGAAATGAGACCAACGTGGATACTCATAAAAATCTCCATACATTTTGTTAGTGGCGCTACAATCATGCTCTTCGCATTGGCATACACGATACTAATGCTTTGGATTTGAAGGAAAAGCTTTTTGTTCCACCATTTTCCTTATAATTAATGTTCATCTCTGAAATGAGACAAACTTGGATACCCGTAATAATCTCCATTGTTTTTGTTATAGGCACTAGAACCATGTTCTCCACATTGGGATACACGATATTAAAGCATTGGATTTGCAAGAAAAGCTTTTCCTTCCACCATTTTCCTTGTAATTAATGTTTAACTGTGAAATAAAACATTCTTGGACACTCGTAATAATCTCTATTCTTTTTGTTATGGGTACTACAATCATGTTCTTCTTATTGGGATACACGATATTGATGCTTTAGATTCGGAACAAAAGCTTTTCTTTCCACCATTTTCTTACAATCAAAGTTCATTCGTGAAATAAGACAAACTTGGAAACTCATAATAATCTACATTCTTTTTGTTATTGGCACTACAATCATGCTCTCCATATTAGGATACACGATCTTGATTCTTTGGATTTGCAAGAAAAGCTTTTCTTTACACCATTTTCCCTATAATTAATGTTTTTCTGTGAAATGAGACAAACATGGATGGTCGTAATAATCTCTATTCTTTTTGTCTCTATTCTTTTTGTTATGGGCGCTACAATCATGTTCTTCTCTTTGGGATGCATGGTATTGATGCTTTGGATTTACAAGAAAAGCTTTTCTCTCCACCATTTTCCTTATAATCAAAGTTTATACAGGAAATGAGAGAAACTTGGATACTCATAATAATCTCCTTTTTTCGTTATTGGCACTACAATCATGTTCTTTACATTGAGATACACGATATTGAAGCTTTGGATTTGCAAGAAAAGCTTTTCTTTCCACCAATTTCCTTAGAATTAATATTAATCCATGAAATGAGATAATCTTTCATACTCATAATAATCTCCATTCTTTTTGTTATGGTCACTACAATCATGTTCTCTTCATTAGGATACACGATATCGATGCTTTGGATTTGCAAGAAAAGCATTTCTTTCCATAATTTTCCTTGTAATTAATGTTCACATGCAAAATGAGACAAACTTGGGTACTCATCATAATCTCCATTCTTTTTGTTATTGGCACTGCAATTGTGTTATCCTCATTAGGATATAAGATATTGATGCTTTGGATTTGCAAGAAAAGCTTTTCTTTCCACCTTTTTCCTTATAATCAATGTTTATCTGTGAAATGAGATAAACTTGGATACTCATAATAATCTCCATTCCTTTTGTTACTGCCACTACAATCATATTCTCAACGTTAGGATACACGATCTTGATGGTTTAGATGTGCAAGAAAAGCCTTTGTTTCCACCATTTTCCATATAATCAAAGTTTATCCGTGAAATAAGACAGACTTGGATACTCCTAATGATCTCTTTTTTTTTTGTTATTGGCACTGCAATCATGTTCTTCACATTGGGATGCACGATATTGATCTTTTAGATTTGCAATAAAAGCTTTTCTTTCCATAATTTTCCTTAAATCAAAGTTCTTTTATGAAATATGACAAACATGGATACTCATAATAATAAACTTATTTTTGTTATTGGCACTACAATCATGCTCTCCATGTTGGGATACACAATCTTGATGCATTGGATTTGCAAGAAAAGCTTTTCTTTCCACCATTTTCCTTGTAACTAATGTTCATCCGTGAAATGAGATATACTTGGATACTCGTAATAATCTCTACTCTTTTTGTTATGGGCACTACAATCATGTTCTCCTTATTGGAATACATGATATTGATGCTTTGGATTTGCAAGAAAAGCTTTTCTCCTTGCCGTTTTCCTTATAATTAAAGTTCATCCGTGAAATGAGACAAACTTGGATACTCATAATAATATCCATTCTTGTTGTTATTGGCACTACAATCATGTTCTTCACATTGGGATACATGATACTGATGCTTTGGATTTGCAAGCAAGCTTTTCTCTCCACCATTATCCTTATAATTAATGTTTATCCGTGAAATGGGACAATCTTGCATAATCGTAACAATCTCCATTCTTTTTGTTATGGTCACTACAATCATGTTCTCCTCATTGGGATACATGATATGGATGCTTGGGATTTGTAAGAAAAGCTTTTCTTTCCACCATTTTGCTTATAATCAAAGTTTATCTCTGAAATGAGTTAAACTTGGATGCTCATAATAATCTCAATTCTTTTCGTTTTGGCCACTACAATCGTGTTCCCCTTATTGGGATGCTTGATATCGATGCTCTGGATTTGCAAGAAAAGCTTTTCTTTCCACCATTTTCCTTGCAATTAATGTTCACCCGTGAAATGAGAAAAACTTGGATACTGGAAATAATCTCCATTCTTTTTGTTATGGGCACTACATTCAAGTTCTCCTCATTAGGATACACGATATTGATGCTTTGGATTTGCAAGAAATGTTTTTCTTTCCACCATTTTCCTTATAATCATAGTTCAACCGTGAAATGAGACAAACTTGGATACTCATAATAATCTCCATTTTTTTGTTATTATGTTCTCCACATTGGGATACACGATCTTGATGCATTGGATGTCCAAGAAAAGCTTTTCTTTCCACCATTTTCCTTGTAATCAAAGTTCATCCTTGAAATGAGACAAACTTGGATACTCCTAATAATCTCCATTCTTTTGTAATTGGCTCTACAATCATGTTCTCCATATTGGGATATACGATATTAGAGCTTTCGATTTGCAAGAAAAGCTTTTCTTTCCACCATTTTCCTTGTAATTAATGTTCATCTGTGAAATATGACAATCTTGGATACTTGTAATAATTTCCATTCTTTTTGTTATGGCCATAACAATCATGCTCTCCTCGTTGGCATGCACGATATTGATCGTTTAGATTTGCAAGAAAAGCTTTTCTTACCACCATTTTCCTTATAATTAATGTTCATCTGTGAAACAAGACAATCTTGAATACTCGTAAAAATCTCCGTTCTTTTTGTTATGGTTACTACAATCATGTTCTCCTCATTGGGCTACATGATATGGATGCTTTGGATTTGTAAGAAAAGCTTTTCCTTCCACCATTTTCCTTATAATCAAAGTTCATCCGTGAAATGAGACAAACTTGGATACTCATAATAATCACCATTCTTTTTGTTATGGCCACTATAGTCATGTTTTCCTCATTAGGATACATGATATCAATGCTTTGAATTTGCAAGAAAAGCTTTTCTTTCCACCATTTTCCTTGCAATTAATGTTTACCTGTGAAACAAGAAAAACTTGGATACTCGTAATAATCTCTATTCTTTTTGTTATGGGCACTACAATCATGTTCTTCCATATTGGGATACATGATATTGAAGCTTTGGATTTGCAAGAAAAGCTTTTCTTTCCAGCATTTTCCTTGTAGTTAATGTTAATCCATGAAATGAGACAATCTTTCATACTCGTAATAATCTCTATTCTTTTAGTTATGGTCACTACAATCATGTTCTCCTTATTGGGATGCACAATATCAATGCTTTGGATTTGCAAGAGAAGCTTTTCTTTCCATAATTTTCCTTGTAATTAATGTTCACCCGTGAAATGAGACAAACTTTTGTACTCATCATAATCTCCGTTCCTTTTGTTATTGGCACTACAATCATGTTCTCCTCATTGGGATACAAGATATTGATGCTTTGGATTTGCAACAAAAGCTTTTTTTTCCACCATTTTCCTTATAATTGATGTTCATATGTGAAATGTGACAAACTTGGATACTTATAATAATCTCCATTCTTGTTATTGCCACTAAATCATGTTCTCAATGTTGGGATACACGATCTTGATGCTTTGGATGTACAAGAAATGCTTTTGTTTCCACCATTTTCCTTATAATCAAAGTTCATCCGTGAAATGAGATAAACTTGGATACTCCTAATGATCTTTTTTTTTTTTTTGTTATTGGCACTACAATCATGTTCTTCACATTGGGATGCACGATATTGATCTTTTAGATTTGCAACAAAAGCTTTTCTTTCCATAATTTTTCTTATAATCAAAGTTCATTCATGAAATATGACAAAATGGATACTCGTAATAATCAACCTTTTTTTTGTTATTGGCACTAAAATCATGCTCTCCATGTTGGGATACACAATCTTGATGCATTGGATTTGCATGAAAAGCATTTCTTTCCACCATTATCCTTGTAACTAATGTTCACCCATGAAATGAGACAAACTTGGATACTCATAATAGCCTCTATTCTTTTTGTCATGGGCCTTACAGTCATGTTCTCTTTATTGGAATACACGATATTGATTGTTTGGATTTGCAAGAAAAGCTTTTCTTTCCACTATTTTCCTTATAATCAAAGCTCATCCATGAAATGAGACAAACTTGGATACTCATAATAATATCCATTCTTTTTGTTATTGACACTACAATCATGTTCTTCCATATTGGGATACACGATATTGATGCTTTGGATTTGTAAGAAAATCTTTTCTTTCCACCATTTTCCTTATAATCAAAGTTCCTTTGTGAAATCAAACAAAATGGGATATTCATAATAATCTCCATTCTTTCTGTTATTGCCACTACAGTCATGTTATCCACGTTGGGATACACAATCTTGATGCTTTGGATTTCCAAGAAAAGTTTTTGTTTCCACCATTTTCCTTATAATTACTGTTCATCTGTGAAATGAGACAAACTTAGATACTCCTAATAATCTCCATTCCTTTTGTTATTGGCACTACAATCATGCTCTCCACATTGGGATAGACGATATTAAAGCTTTAGATTTGCAAGAAAAGCATTTTTTCCACCATTTTCCCTATAATTAATGTTCATTTGTGAAATGAGACAATCTTGGATACTCGTAATAATCTCTGATTCTTTCTGTTATGGTCATTACAATCATGTTCTCGTCATTGGGATACACGATATCAATGCTTTGGATTTGCAAGAAAAGCTTTTCTTTCTGCCAATTTCCTTGTAATTAATGTTCACTAGTGAAATGAGATAAGCTTGGATACTTATAGTAATCTCCATTCTTTTTGTAATTGGCACCACAATCATGTTCTCCACATTGGGATACATGATATTGATGCTTTTGATTTGCAGAAAAACTTTTCTTTCCACCATTTTCCTTATAATCAAAGTTCATCTGTGAAATTTGACAAACTTAGATACTCATAATAATCTCTATTCTTTTCATTATTGCCACTAGGATTGTGTATCCCAATCCATGTTAGGATACATGAACTTAATGCTTTGCATTTGCAAGAAAAGCTTTTGTTTCCACCATTTTCCTTATAATCAAAGTTCAGCCGTGAAATGAGACAAACTTGGATGCTCTTATAATCTCTATTCTTTTTGTTATTGGCACTACAATCATGTTCTCTACATTGGGATAAACAATATTAAAGCTTTGGATTAGCATGAAAAGCTTTTCTTTCCACCATTTTCCCTGTAATCAATGTTCATCCATGAAATGAGACAAACTTGGATGCCCCTAATAATCTCCATTCTTTTTGTTATTGGAACTATAATCATGTTTTCCACATTGGGATACACGATATTAAAGCTTTAGATTAGCAAAAAAAGCTTTTCTTCCTACCATTTTCCCTGTAATGAATGTTCATCCATGGAATGAGACAAACATGGATGCTCATAATAATCTCCATTCTTTTTGTTATCAGCACTACAATCATGTTCTCCACATTGGGATACACGATATTAAAGCTTTAGATTGCAAGAAAAGCATTTCTTTCCACCATTTTTCATATAATAAATGTTCATCCATGAAATGAGACAATCTTAGATACTTGTAATAATCTCTATTCTTTTTGTTATGGCCACTACATTCATGTTCTCCTCATTGGTATACACGATATTGATGCTTTGGGGTTGCAGGAAAAGCTTTTCTTTCCACCATTTTCCCTGTAATTAATGTTCACCAGCGAAATGAGACAAACCTAGATACTTGCAATAATCTCCATTCTTTTTGTTATGGGCACTGCACTCATGTTCTCCTCATTGGGATACACAATATTAATGCACTGGATTTGCAAGAAAAGTATTTCTTCCCATCATTTTCCTTATAATCAATGTTCATCCATGAAGTACAACAAACTTGGATACTCCTAATAATCTCCATTTTTTTTATTATTGGCACTACAATCATGTTCTCCATATTAGGTTACACGATATTAAAGCTTTCGATTTGTAAGAAAAGCTTTTTTTTCCACCATTTTCCTTGTAATTAATGTTCATCCATCAAATGAGACAATCTTGGGTACTCGTAATAGTCTCCATTCTTTTTGTTATTGGCACTACAATCATGTTCTCCTCATTAGGATACACGATATTGATGCTTTGGATTTGTACGAAAAGTTTTTCATTCCACCAATTTTCTTATAATCAAAATTCATCCATGAAATGAGACAAACTTGCATACTCATAATATTCTCCATACTTTTTGTTAGTGGCACTAGAATCATGTTTTTCACATTGGGATACATGATACTGATGCTTTGGATTTGCAAGAAAAGCTTTTCTTTCCATCATTTTCCTTATAATTAATGTTCATCCGTGAAATGAGACAAACTTGGATACTTATAATAATCTCGATTCTTTTTGTTATAGGCACTACAATCATGTTCTCCACATTATGATACATGATATTAAAGCATTAGATCTGCAATAAAAGCTTTTCCTTCCACCATTTTCCTTGTAATTAATGTTCATTCGTGAAATAGTCAATCTTGGACACTCATAATAATCTCCAATTTTTTTGTTATAGGCACTACAATCATGTTCTCCTTATTGGGATACACGATATTGATGCTTTAGATTTGGAGCAAAAGCTTTTCTTTCCACCATTTTCCTTATAATTCATGCTCATCTGTGAAACGAGACAATCTTGGATACTCATAATAATCTCTATGCTTTTTGTTATGGTTGCTACAATCATGTTCTGCTCATTGGGATACATGATATTGATACTTTGGATTTGCAGGAAAAGCCTTCCTTTCCCTCATTTTCCTTATAATCAAAGTTTATCCATGAAATAAGACAAACTTGGATACTCATAATAATCTACATTCTTTTTTTTATGGTCACTACAGTCATGTTCTCCTCATTGGGATTTGCAACAAAAGATTTTCTTTCCACCATTTTCCTTGCAATTAATGTTCACCTATGAAATGAGAAAAACTTGGATACTCGTAATAATCTCCATTGTTTTTGTTATGGGCACTACAATCATGTTCTCCTCATTAGGATACACGATATTGATGCTTTGGATTTGCAACAAAAGCTTTTCTTTCCATAATTTTCCTTATAATTAAAGTTCATTCGTGAAATATGACAAACATAGATACTCAGAATAATCAACCTTCTTTTTGTTATTGGCATTACAATCATGCTTTCCATGTTGGGATACATGATCATCATGCTTTGGATTTGCAAGAAAAGCTTTTCATTCCACCATTTTCCTTGTAACTAATGTTTATCTATGAAATAAGACATACTTGGATACTCGTAATAATCTCTATTCTTTTTGTTATAGGCATTACAATCATGTTCTCCTTATCGGAATACATGATATTGATGCTTTGGATTTGCAACAAAAGCTTTTCTTTCCACCATTTTCCCTATAATTAAAGTTCATCCGTGGATTGAGACAAATTTTGATACTCATAATAATCTCCATTCTTGTTGTTATTACGAATGTAATCATGTTCTTCACAGTGGGATACATAATCCTGATGCTTTGGATTTGCAACAAAAGCTTTTCTTTCCACCATTTTCCTTGTAATTAATGTTCATCTGTGAAAGGAGACAATCTTGGATACTCATAATAATCTCCATTCCTCTTGTTATGGTCACTACAATTATATTCTCCTCATTGGGATAAATGATATTGATGCCTTGGATTTGCAAGAAAAGCTTTTCTTTCCACCATTTTCCTTATAATCAAAGTTCATCCGTGAAAAAAGACAAACTTGGATACTCATAATAATCTCCATTCTTTTTGTTATGGCTACTATGTCATGTTCTCCTCATTGGGATACACGATATCGATGCTTTGGATTTGCAAGAAAAGCTTTTCTTCTCACCATTTTCCTTGCAATTAATGTTCACCCATGAAATGAGAAAAAATTGGGTACTCGTAATAATCTCCATTCTTTTTGTTATAGGCACTACAATCGTGTTTTCCTCAATGGGATACACGATATAAATGCTTTGGATTTGTAAGAAAAGCTTTTCTTTCGATCATTTTTCTCGTAATCAAAGTTTATCTGTGAAATAAGACAAACTTGGATGCTCATAACAATCTCTATTTTTTTGTTATTGCCACTACAATATTGTTCTCCATGTTGGGATACACGATCTTGATGCATTGGATTTTTAAGAAAAGCTTTTGTTTCCACCATTTTCCTTATAATCAAAGTTCATCCATGAAATGAGATAAACTTGGATGCTCCTAATAATCTCCAATTTTTTGTTATTGGCACTACAATCATGTTTTCCACATTAGGATATACTATATTAAACTTTGGATTTGCAAGAAAAGCTTTTCTTTCCACCATTTTCCTTGTAATTAATGTTCATCCGCAAAATAAGACAATCTTGGATTCTCGTAATAATAATCTCGATTCTTTTGGTTATGGTCGCTACAACCATGTTCTCCTCATTGGGATACACGATATTGATCATTTAGATTTGCAACATAATCAAAGTTCATTCGTGATATATGACAAACTTGGGTACTCGTAATGATCAACCTTCTTTTTGTTATTCGTACAACAATCATGCTCTCCACATTGGTATAAACGATCTTGATGCTTTGGATTTGCAAGAAAAGCTTTTCTTTCCACCATTTTCCTTATAATCAAAGTTAAGCCGTGAAATGAGACAAACTTGGATACTCATAATAATCTCCGTTCTTTTTATTATTGGCACTACAATCATGTGCTCCGCATTAGGATACATAATATTGATCTTTGGACTTGCAAGAAAGTGTTTCCTTCCATCATTTTCCTTATAATCAAAGTTCATTCGTGAATTGAGAAAACTTAGATCTCATAATAATCTCCATTGTTTTTGTTATTGGCACTTCAATCATGTTCCTGATATTGGGATACACAATCTTGATGCTTTGGATTTGTAAAAAAACCTTTTCTTTCCACCATTTTGCTTATAATCAAAGTTCATCCATGAAATGAGATAAACTTCGATACTCATAATAATCTACATTCTTTTTGTTTTATGATGCTAGAATCATGTTCTCCACGTTGGCATGCATGATATCGATGCTTTGGATTTGCATGAAAAGCTTTTTTTCCCCTATTTTCCTTATAATCAATGGTCGTTTATGAAATAAGACAAACTTAGATACTTATAATAATCTACATTCTTTTTGTTATTGGCACTACAATCACGTTCTCCACATTGGGATACAAGATCTTGATGCTTTGGATTTGCAAGAAAAGCTTTTCTTTCCACCATTATCCTTGTAACTAATGTTCACCTGTGAAATGAGACAAACTTTGATACTCATAATAACCTCTATTCGTTTTGTCAAAGGCCCTACAATCATGTTCTCCTTATTGGAACACACGATATTGATGCTTTGGATTTGCAAGAAAAGCTTTCCTTTTCACCATTTTCCTTATAATCAAAGGTCATCAATGATATGAGACAAACTTCGATACTCATAATAATCTCCATTCTTTTTGTTATTGCCACTACAATCATGTTATCCACGTTGGGATACACAATCTTGATGCTTTGGATTTCCAAGAAAAGCTTTTGTTTCCACCATTTTCCTTATAATCAAACTTCATTTGTGAAAGGAGACAAAGTTAGATACTCCTAATAATCGCCATTCTTTTTGTTATTGGCACTACAATCATGTTCTCCACGTTGGGATACACGATATTAAAGCTTTGGATTTGCAAGAAAAGCATTTCTTTCCACCATTTTCCCTGTAATTAATGTTCATTTGTGAAATGTGACAATTCCGGATACTCGTAATAATCTCCATTCTTTTTGTTATGGTCATTACAATCATGTTCTCCTCATTGGGATACACGATATTAATGCTTTGGATTTGCAAGAAAAGCTTTTCTTTCAGCCAATTTCCTTGAAATTAATGTTCACTTGTGAAATGAGACATACTTGGATACTTGTAATAATCCCGTTCTTTTTGTTATGGGCACTACAATCTTGTTCTCCTTATTAGGATACACAATATCGTTGCTTTGGATTTCAAATAAAGCTTTTCTTTCCACATTTTCCTTATAATCAAAGTTCATACGTAAAATGAGACAAACTTTGATACTCCAAACAATCTCCATTCTTTTTCTTATTGGAACTATAATCATGTTCTCCATATTGGGATACACGATATTAGGACTTTGGATTTGCAAGAAAAGCTTTTCTTTCCATAATATTCCCTGTAATTAATGTTCATCCATTAAATAAGACAATCTTGGATACTCATAGTAATCTTCAATCTTTTTGTTATGGCCACTGTAATCATGTTCTCCTCAATGGGATACACGATATTGATCCTTTAGATTTGCAATGAAAGCTTTTCTTTCCATAATTTTTCACATAATCAAAGTTCATTCGTGAAATAAGACAAACTTGAATGCCCGTAATAATTAACCATCTATTTGTTTTTGGCACTACAATCATGCTCTCCATATTAGGATACACGATCTTGATGCTTTGCATTTGCAGGAAAAGCTTTTCTTTCCACCATTTTCCTTATAATCAAAGTTCAGCCGTGAAAAAAAACAAAGTTGGATACACATAATAATCTCCGTTCCTTTTGTTATTGGCATTACAATCATGTGCTCCACATTGGGATACAGGATATTGATGCTTTGGATTTACAAGAAAGCGTTTCTTTTCACCATTTTCCTTATAATCAAAGTTCATTCTTTAATTGAGATAAACTTGGATACTCGTAATAATCTCTATTCCTTTTGCTATTGACACTACAATAATGTGCTCCACGTTGGGATACATGATATTGATGCTTTGGTTTGCAAGAAAAGCTTTTCTTTCCACCATTTTTCTTATAATCAAAGTTCATTGGTGAATTAGACAAACTTGGATACTCATAATAATCTCCATTAATTTGTTATTTGCACAACAATCATGTTGTCACATTGGGACATACGATCTTGATGCTTTCGATTTGCAGGAAAAGCTTTTCTTTCCACCATTTTCCTTATAATCAAAGTTTATCCGTGAAAGGAGACAAACATGGATACTTAAAATAATCTACATTTTGTTTGTTTATTGGCACTACAATTATCTTCTCCATATTAGGATGCATAATGTTGATGCTTTGGATTTGCAAGAAAAGCTTTTCTTTCCACCATTTTCCTTGTAAATAATGTTCACCCATGAAATGAGGCAAATTGGGATACTCATAATAATCTCCATTCTTATTGTTAGGGGCACTACAACCATGTTCTACACATTGGGATATATGATATTGATGCTTTGGATTTCTAAAAGAAGCTTTTTTTTCCACTATTTTTGTTATAATCAAAGTTCATCCATGAAATGATACAAACTTAGATGCTCATAATAATCTCCATTCCTTTTGCTTTTAGCACTACAACCAAGTTCTCCATATTGGGATACATGATATCAATGCTTTGGATTTGCAAGAAAAGCTTTTCTTCCCACCATTTTCCTTGTAATTAATGTTCACCTGTGAAATAAGACAAACTAGGATACACATAATAATCTCTATTCTTTTTTTTATAGGTACTACAATCATGTTCTCCTTATTAGGATATAGGATATTGATGATTTCAATTTACAAGAAAAGCTTTTCTTTCCAACATTTTCCTTATAATCAAAGCTCATCCGTGAAATGAGACAAACTTGGATACTAAAAATCCATTCTTTTTGTTATTGCCACTACAATCACATTATCCATGTTGGGATACACGATCTTGATGCTTTGGATTTGCAAGAAAACCTTTTGTTTCCACCATTTTCCTTATAATTAAAGTTCATTCTTGAAATAAGACAAACTTGGATACTCCCAAAAAACTCTATTCTTTTTGTTATTGGCACTACAATCATGTTCCCCACATTAGGATACACAATATTAAAGCTTTGAATTTGCAAGAAAACCTTTCTTTTCCACTATTTTCCTTATAATTAATGTTCATCCATGAAATGAGAGAATCTTGGATACCCGTAATAATCCCCATTCTTTTTGTTATGACACCACAATCATGTTCTCCTCGTTGGGATAAACGATATTGATGCTTTGGATTTGCAAGAAAAGCTTTTTTTTCCATAATTTTCCTTGTAATTAATGTTCACCCATGAAATGAGACAAACTTAGATACTCGCCATAATCTCCATTCATTTTGTTATTGGCACTACAATCATGTTCTTCTCATTAGGATACATGATATTGATGCTTTAGATTTGTAAGAAAAGTTGTTTTTGTCCACCATTTTCCTTATAATCAAAGTTCAATCGTGAAATGAGACAAACTTGGATACTCGTAAAAATATCTATTCCTTTTGTTATTTGCACTACAATCATGTTCTCCTCATCGGGATACACAATATTGATGCTTTGGATTTGTAAGAAAAGCTATTCTTTCCACCATTTTCCTTATAATCAATGTTTATCTGTGAAATGAGACAAACTTGGATACACATAATAATCTCCATTCTTTTTGTTATTGCCACTACAATCAAGTTATCCATGTTGGGAAACACGATCTTGATGCTTTGGATTTGCAAGAAAAGCTTTTGTTTCCACCATTTTCCTTATAATTAAAGTTTATCCATGAAATGAGACAAACTAGGATACTCTAAATAATCTTAATTCTTTTGTTATTGGCACTGCAATCATGTTCTCCTCATTGGGACACATGATATTGATGCTTTGGATTTGTAAAAAAAGCTTTTTTGTCCATCATTTTCCTTATAATCAAAGTTCAACCATGAAATGAGACAAACTTGGATACTCGTAACAATCTCTATTCTTTTGTTATTGGCACTACAATCATGTTCCCGTTATTAGGATACATGATATTGATGCTTTGGATTTGCAAGAAAAGCTTTTCTTTCCACTGTTATCCTCATAATCAAAGTTCATCTGTGAAATGAGACAAACTTGGATACTCATAATCACCTCCATTCTTTTTGTTATTGCCATTATAATCATGTTTTCAACATTCGGATACATGATCTTGATGCTTTGGATGTGCAAGAAATGCTTTTATTTCCACCATTTTCCTTATAGTCAAAGTTCATCCACGAAATGATAGAAACTTGGATACTCCTAATAATCTCCATTTTTCATTATTCGTACTGCAATCATGTTCTTCATAATGGGATACACAATATTGAAGCTTTGGATTTGCAAGAAAAGCTTTTCTTTCCACTAATTTGCCTTTTAATAAATGTTAATCCATGAAATGGGACAATCTTTCATACTCGTAATAGTCTCCATTTTTTTTGTTATGGACACTACAATCATGTTTTCCTCATTAGGATGCACGATATCGATGCTTTGGATTTGCAAGAAAAGCTTTTCTTTCCATAATTTTCCTTCTAATTAATGTTCACTTGCGAAATGAGATAAACTTGGGTACTCATCATAATCTCCATTCTTTTTGTTATTGGCACTATAATCATGTTCTCCTCATTGGGATACAAGATATTGATGATTTGGATTTGCAAGAAAAGCTTTTCTTTCCACCATTTTCCTTATAATCAATGTTCATCCGTGAAATAAACAAACTTGGATACTCATAGTAATCTCTTTTCCTTTTGTTATTGCCTTTACAATCATGTTCTTAATGTTGGGATACACGATCGTGATGCTTTGGATATGCAAGAAATGCTTTTGTTTCCACCATTTTCCTTATAATCAAAGTTCATCCATGAAATGAGACAAACTTGGATACTCCTAATGATCTCTTTTTTTTTTTTTTTTTGCCACTACAATCATGTTCTTCACATTGGGATACACGGTATTAAAGCTTTGGATTTGCAAGAAAAGCTTTTCTTTCCACTATTTCCATTGCAATTAACGTTCATCTATTAAATAAAACAATCTTCAATACTCGTAAAAATCTCCATTATTTTTGTTATGGTCATTACAATTAAGTTCTCCTCATTGGGATGCATGATATTGATCCTTTAGATTTGCAACAAAAGCTTTTCTTTCCACAATTTTTCTTATAATCAAAGTTTATTCATGAAATATGATGAACTTGGATACTTATAATAATGAACCTTCTTTTTGTTATTGGCACAACAATCATGTTCTCCACATTGGGATACACGATCCTGATGCTTTGGATGTGCAAGAAAAGTTTTTCTTTACACCAATTTCCTTATAATCAAAGTTCATACGTGAAATGAGACAAACTTGGATACTCCTAATAATCTCTATTCTTTTTGTTATTGGCACTACAATCATGTTCTCCACGTTGGGATACATGATATTAAAGCTTTTGATTTGCAAGAAAAGCTTTTCTTTTCACCATTTTCCTTGTAATTATTGTTCATCCATGAAATGAGACAATCTTGGATACTCGTAATAATCTCATTCTTTTTGTTATGGTCACTACAATCATGTTCTCCTCATTGGGATACACAATATTGATGCTTTGGATTTGCAAGAAAAGCTTTCCTTTCCACCATTTTCCTTGTAATTAATGTTCGCCCCTGAAATGAGATAAATTTAGATACTCATAATAATGTCCATTCTTTTTGTTATGGGCACTATAATCATGTTCTCCTCATTAGGATACACGATATCGATGCTTTGGATTTGCAAAAAAAGCTTTTCTTTCCACCATTTTCTGTGTAATTAATGTTCACCCTTGAAATGAGACAAACATGGACACTCATAATAATCTCCATTCTTTTTATTGTTGACATTACAATCATGTTCTTCGACATTGGGATACACGATACTGATGCTTTGGATTTGCAAGAAAACCTTTTCTTTCAACCATTTTCCTTGTAATTAATGTTCACCCATAAAATGAGACAAACTTGGATACTCGCCATAATCTCCATTCATTTTGTTATTGGCACTACAATCATGTTCTCCTCATTAGGATACACGATATTGATGCTTTAGATTTGTAAGAAAAGTTGTTTTCGTCCACCATTTTTCTTATAATCAAAGTTCATCCGTGAAATGAGACAAACATGGATATTCATAATAATCTCCATTCTTTTTGTTATTGACACTACAATCATGTTCTTCCACATTGGGATGCACAATATTGATGCTTTGGATTTGCAAGCAAAGCTTTTCTTTCCACCATTTTCCTTATAATCAAAGTTCATTCGTAAAATGAGACAAACTTGGATACTTATAATAATCTCCATTCTTTTTGTTATTGCCACTACAATCAAGTTATCCATGTAGGGATACATGATCTTGATGCATTGGATTTGCAAGAAAAGCTTTTGTCTCCACCATTTTCCTTATAATCAAAGTTCATCCATGAAATGAGGCAAACTAGGTTACTACTAATAATCTCAATTCTTTTGTTATTGGCACTATAATCATGTTCTCCTCATTGGGATACACGATATTGATGCTTTGAATTTGCAGGAAAAGCTTTTCTTTCTTCCATTTTCTTTATAATTAAAGTTCATCTGCGAAATGAGACAAACTTGGATACTCATAATAATCTCCATTCCTTTTGTTATTGCTGCCACAATCTTGTTCTCCACGTTGGGATACACGATCTTGATGCTTTAGATGTGCAAGAAAAGCTTTTTTTCCACCATTTTCCACATAATCAAAGTTCATTCGTGAAATGAGATGAACTTGGATACTTCTAGTAATCTCTATTTTATAGTTATTTGCACTACAATCATGTTCTCCACATTGGGATACATGATATTAAAGCTTTGGATTTGAAAGAAAAGCTTTTCTTCCCACCATTTTCCTTGTCATTAATGTTCATCCATGAAATAAGATAATCTTGGATACTCATAATAATCTCAATTATTTTCGTTATGGTCACTACAATCATGTTCTCCTTATTAGGATACACAATATTGATCCTTTAGATTTGGAGCAAAAGCTTTTCTTTCCATAATTTTCCTTATAATCAAAGTTCATTCATGGAATATGACAAACCTTGATACTCGTAATAATCAACCTTCTTTTTGTTATTGGTCCTACAATCATGCTCTCTCTATTGGGATACACAACCGTGATGCTTTCGATTTGTAAGGAAAGCTTTTTTTTCCACCATTTTCCTTATAATCGAAGTTCAGCTGTGAAATAAGACAAACTTTGATACTCATAATAATCTCCATTCTTTTGGTTTTTGGCACTAGAATCATGTGCTCGACGTTGGGATACATGATATTGATCTTTAGATTTGCAAAAAAAGCTTTTCTTTCTAGCATTTTCCTTATAATCAAAGTTTATCTGTGGGTTGAGACAAACTTAGATACTCATAATAATCTCCATTCTTTTTGTTACTAGCACTACAATCATGTTCTCCACATTGGGATACACGATCTTGATGCTTTGGATTTGCAAGAAAAGCTTTTCTTTCCACCATTTTCCTTATAATCAAAGTTCACCCGTGAAATAAGGCAAACTTGGATACTCATAATAATCTATATTTTTTTTGTTTATTGGCACTACAATCATGTCCTCCATATTAGGATACATGATACTGATGCTTTGGATTTCCAAGAAAAGCTTTTGTTTCCACCATTTTCCTTATAATCAAAGTTCATCCGTGAATGAGACAAGCTGAGATACTCCTAATAACCTCCATTCTTTTTGTTATTAGCACTATAATCATGTTCTCCACATTGGGATACACGATATTAAAGCTTTGGATTTGCAAGAAAAGCTTTTCGTTCCACCATTTACCTTGTAATTAATGTTTGTCCATGAAATGAGACAATCTTGGATACTCGTAAAAATCTTAACTCTTTTTGTTATGGTCACTAAAATCATATTCTCCTCATTAGGATACACGATATCTATGCTTTTAGATTTGCAAGAAAAGCTTTTCTTTCCACTATTTTCCTTATAATCAAAGTTCATCTATAAAATGAGACAAACTTAGATACTCATAATAATCTCCATTATTTTTGCTATTGGCTGTACAATCATGTTCTCCACATTGTGATACACGATATTAAAGCTTTGGATTTGCAAGAGAAGCTATTTTTCCATAATTTTCCTTATAATTAATGTTCATCCATGAAATAAGAAAATCTTGGATACTCGTAATAATCTCCATTCATTTTCTTATGGTCACTACGATCATGTTTGCCTATCGGGATACACGATATTGATCCTTTAGATTTGCAACAAAAGCTTTTCTTTCCATAATTTTCCTTATAGTTAAGTTCATTCGTGAAATAAGACAAACTTTGATACTCGTAATGATCGTCCTTTAATTTATTATTGGCACTATAATCATGCTCTCCATATTAGGATACATGATCTTGATGCTTTGGATTTGCAGGAAAAGCTTTTCATTTCACCATTTTCCTTATTATTTCCACCATTTTCCTTATAATCAAAGTTCATCTGTGAAATGACACAAAGTTAGGTACTCCTAATAATCTTCATTCCTTTTGTTATTGGCACTACAATAATGTTCTCCACCTTGGGATACTCGATGTTAAAGCTATGGGTTTGCAGGAAAAGCTTTTCCTTCCACCATTTTCCTTGTAATTAATGTTCATCTGTGAAATAAGACAATCTGGATACTCATAATAATCTCCATTCTTTTTGTTATTGGCACTATAATCATGTTCTCCACATTAGGATGCACGATATCGATGCTTTGGATTTGCAGGAAAAGCTTTTTTTTCCACCATTTTCCTTAAAGCTTTTCCTAGAAAACCAAAGCATCAACATCAAGCATCCCAACATGGAAAACGTGATTGTAGTGGCAATAACAACAAGAATGGAGATTATTATGAGTATCTAAATTTGTCCCATTTCATGGATAAACATTGATCATAAAGAAAATGGTGGAAAGAAAAGCTTTCCTTGCAAACCCAAAGCATCAATATCGTGTATTCCAATAAGGAGAACATGATTATAGTGTTAATGGCAAAATGAATGGAGATTATCATGAGTATCCAAGTTTGTCTCATTTCATGGATGAACTTTGATTATAAGGAAAATGGTGGAAAGGAAAGCTTTTCCTACAAATCTAAAGCATCAATATCATGTATCCCAATGCGGAGAACATGATTTTGGTGCCAATAACATAAAGAATAGAGATTTTTATGAGTATTAAAGCATGTCTCATTTCATGGGTGAACTTTAATTATAAGGAAAATGGTGGAAAGAAAAGTTTATCTTGCAAATCCTAAGCATCAATATCATGTATCCCAATTAGGAGAACACGATTGTAGTGCCTGCAACAAAAAGAATAGAGATAATTACGATTATCCAAGTTTGTCTCCTTTCATAGATGAACATTAATTAGAAGGAAAACGTTGGAAAGAAAAGCTTTTCTGCAAATCCAAAGCATCAATATCATGTATCCCAATGTGGAGAACATGATTATAGTGCCAATAACAAAAAGAATAGAGATTATTACAAGTATCTAAGATTGTCTCATTTCACGAATGAACTTTAATTACAAAGAAAATGGTGGAAAGGAAAGCTTTTCCTGTAAACCCAAGCTTTGACATTGAGTATCCCAACATGGAGAACATGATTGTAGTGCCAATAACAAAAGAAATGAAGATTATTAGGAGTATCTAAGTTTGTCTCATTTCATAGATGAACTTTGACAGTAAGGAAAATGATGGAAACAGAAGCCTTTCCTAGAAAACCAAAGCATCAACATCATGTACCCCAATGTGGATAGCATGATTGTAATGGCAATAACAAAAAGAATGGAGATTATTATGAGTATCCAAGTTTGTCCCATTTCACGGATGAACATTGATCATAAGGAAAATGGTGGAAAGAAAAGCTTTTCTTGCAAATCCAACGAATCAATATCATTAATCCTAATGTGGAAGAACATGATTGTAGTGTCAATAACAAAAAGAATGGAGATTATCATAAGTATCCAAGTTTGTCTTATTTCATGGATGAACTTTGATTATAAGGAAAATTGTGGAAAGAAAAGCTTTTGTTGCAAATTTAAATGATCAATATCGAGTATCCCAATAAGGAGAACATAATTGTGGTAACCATAACATAAAGAATGGAGATTGTTACGGGTATCCAAGATTGTCTTATTTCATGGATAAACTTCGATTATAAGGAAAATGGTGGAAACAAAAGCTTTTCTTGCACATCCAAAGCATTAAGATTGTGTATCCCAATGTGGAGAATATGATTGTAGTGGCAACAACAAAAGAATGGTGCTTATTATGAGTATCCAAGTTTATCTCATTTTATGGTTGAGCTTTGATTATAAGGAAAATGGTGGAAAGAAAAGCTTTTCTTACAAATCCAAAGCACCAATATCATGTATCCTAATTTGGAGAAGATGATTGTAGTGCCCATAACAAAAATAAAAGAGATTATTATGAGTATCCGAGCTTATCTAATTTCATGAATGAACTATGATTGTAAGGAAAATGGTGGAAAGAAAAGCTTTTCTTGCAAATCCAAAGCATCAATATCATGTATTCCAATAAGGAGAACATGATTGTAGTGCTCACAACAAAAAGAATAGAGATTGTTATGAGTATCCAAGTATGTCTCATTCCATGGCTGAATATTAGATACAAGGAAAATGGTGGAAAGAAAAGCCTTTCTTGCAAATCTGAAGCATTGAGATCGTGTATCCCAATGTGGAGAGCATGATTGTAGTGCCAATAACAAAAAGAAGGTTGATTATTATGAGTATCCATGTTTGTCATTTTTCATGAATGAACTTTGATTATAGAGAAAGTTGTGGAAAGAGAAGCTTTTGTTGCAAATTTAAATGATCAATATCATGTAACCCAATGAGGAGAACATAATTATGGTAACCATAACAAAAAGAATGGAGATTATTATGAGTATCCAAGATTGTCTAATTTCACGGATGAACATTAATTATAAGGAAAATAGCAAAAAGAAAGCTTTTCTTTCAAAACCAAAACTTTAATATCGTGTATCCGAGTGTGGAGAACACAATTGTAATGCCTATCATGAAAAGAATGGAGAAAACTAGGACTATCCTTGTTTGTCTCATTTCACGTATGAACTCCGATTATAAGGAAAATGGTGGAAACAAAAGCTTTTCTTGCACATCCAAAGCATCAAGATTATGTCTACCAATGTGGAGAACATGATTATAGTGGCAATAACAACAGAATGGAGATTATTATGAGTATCCAAGTTTATCTCATTTTATGGATGAACCTTTATTATAAGGAAAATGGTGGAAAGAAAAGCTTTTTTTGCAAATCCAATGCACCAATATCATGTATCCTAATGAGGAGAACATGATTGTATTACCCATGACAAAAAAATGGAGATTATTATGAGTATCAAAGTTTTTCTCATTTCACAGGTGAACATTAATTGCAAGGAAAATAGTGGAAAGAAAAGTTTTTCTTGCAAATCCAAAGCATCGATATCATGTATTCCAATGAGGAGAATATGACTGTAGTGACCATAACAAAAAGAATTGAGATTAATACAAATATTCAAGATTGTCTCATTTCATGGACGAACATTAATTGCCATGAAAATGGTGGAAACAAAAGCTTTTCTTGCAAATCCAAAGCATCAATATCGTGTATCCCAATATGGAGAACATGATTGTAGTGCCAATAAACAATAAGAATGTAGATTATTTTGAGTATCCAAGTTTCTCTCATTTCACGGATGAACTTTGATTATAAGGAAAATGGTGGAAAGAAAAGCTTTTCTTGCAAATCCAAAGCATCAA
>JBBYHK010128589.1:1187-33837 GCA_038382065.1 Adansonia grandidieri | reverse complement strand
ATATATATATATATATATATACAGACGTTTATTTATTTTAAATTAATAACTCGTAGTCCAAATTTATGATAATCTTCAGGTAACACAATAATTTTGGGATATCAAGGTCTAGTCACTTCCAGTCCCACTCCCAGATCATCAACAAGTTACCTTTTTATTTCAAGGTATTTACCCTTTTCATTGTTGCCTTCTGTTTTTGCTCTTTATTTTACTAATCAATGGCATTCTTCATATATTAGCATTCATTGGCTATTCATATTTAGAAATTTTTTCCTTTTTCTTTTTTTTTTGGGGGGGGGCGCTTCTAAATCAGATATTTTTATTAAAATTCCATATTGAAAGTACATCTGAATAAGGATGACACTGAATTAAGCACAACCAACACAATCAATCCATTTAACAAAACAAAAACTCCTAATATTACACCAGCCAAACGTAAACTAAATACAAACTTCAGCGGTTCAGCCTGACAGTCCCCAACATGCAGTATGCATATCTTCCTGAAATGAATTGTTCAGCTTTTAGCCAAAAAATTTGCGAGCTCATCAGATTCACGGTCTATATTGCAGAATAACATTACCAATCTCATTCAACAGGGAGTCTATCTTTGAATACATTTCCCGTAATCTCTTAGGCCTATTGTCCTCCTTAGTGCATCAGGATACCACAATGTTCGAGTCATATTCTTCTATCAACCCCATAAACTTGACCTATTTCCTTCAAATACCTCGAGAGTAACCCTAATTGCTTCTAATTGCACAACATCTGAGTTAAGCATACTAAAAGGTCCAGAAAACATGGCCACAATGTTATCCAATGTGATTCCACAACACTCTATCATTCCAAAGCTGTCCTCGAGTCGAACCATCGACATTAAACTTCCAGTAGCACATGCTGTTGGATCATCCCACCATAAAGGGATAAAAAATTATTGCCTCTTCATTTATTGCTTTAATCCAATACACAGTTCTAAGCTTAACCATGAGCAGCAACTCTTCAACAATCCAAATTCCATCGTCTGAAAACTCTTTCTTGCAAGCTAAAAGGACAAAAAGAGTGCTGCACAAGAAGCAAACCATCAAGATTTAAAACATCCCGAGAACATGGGTTCGAAATAAAGAAATAAGAAAGCCATTAATTTACACCAAAACAAGTAGATTCATACAGCACGACTGGTAATTTCATAGACCAGGTTATACACTTCCATGAAAGGCTGGCCTCTGTTACGAAGAAAAGATTTAGTAGGTTTCCTGTCCAATATAACCAACAGTAAGATTCCATAGCTTGCAAGACTCAAACTTAGATTGAGGCTGAAAGAACTAAAAACGCCAATTTTTTAATAGAGAGGAAACTGAAAGATCAGTAAATCTTCTTCTATCCCCCGGTTGTCATATATAGATGCTGAGGTCGATTCGGCATTCTCCTCGAAATATCATGAATTTGCGTTGTTTATTTTTCTTTTTCTTTTTCTTTTTTTTTTTTGGGGGGGGGGGGAGGGGTAGTTAGATTTATTTTATGCTCGCCAAAAATTGATATGTATAGTAGATATATAGAGGACGAAAGAAGAGTTAAAATGCTCAAGCAAAATTTTCGTTAGATGTTAGATTTAGTGCTTAAAAAGATAATGTAGACTGCAACAAATTTGCATGCAGGTTTTCATCAGTTCTATTTTTCTCCAATTGCTCAAAAATTGAATTCTTAAATTGAATCTATCAGAATTTTTAGGCTCCAAAAAAGACATTTAAAAGTTGCTTATCAAGGGCTTTTTCCAGTTACAAATTAGTAGTATATGGTTTTGTTGGTAGATGCAGAATTAGGAACTAATTAACCCGTAGACCTTAGTCAAGTAATTGAAGCTGCACCAACTTAATCGTTTGGTCATGGAAACAGGCCCCCAGGTTTATTTCTGGATGGCTTTAAGGCAATCCTTTGCCGCTGCCATATGTTTAACTGCTTAGGCCCATTACTAATCTAGTGTGGCTCAAAAATACAAGGTCCCCGAATGTCTAGCCATGACATACTTATTTTAAAGTCTAAATTTAGATATAATTCTGATGAATTTTTCCTGAAACTAATAAATTTTACTCATTGTAATCTGAACTCCGAAGAGGCCTTTCGATTGTTGTCTTCACGGCATTTGTTTTTCTTCTCAAATTGCCTCCTAGCTAGTTGAAATCTCTGCCTCAAATATTACTTTTAACAATGAAGAATGCGGATCCGGGTGTACGAGGAAAAGGTGTTGTTGTGTATATTTATAAAATACTGATAAACTGAGCTAATCTTTTTGGGTGAAGAAGACGTGTGGATATTAAGTATATTGTATAAAAGTGCACCATGTTCGAACATATTTAGTTTAACATTGGTAAGGACACTATTGTTGACATAATAACTGCTGTACGAAATACGCTGACAAGAATAGACAAAACAATTCGAAAAGGATCAACTAACATCCTGTTGCTCGAATCATTTCCGAATCATCCTGGTTTAGACTACAAATTGTTCTGGTCGTATGAGGTTTAGGGCTAGCAACATGGTGCTTGTGATTGATTTTTTGAGTCTATCTTCTTATAGCTTGGTATGAGTAAATAAGGGCATGCAATATGCATGCGCTGCAATATTGTGTTGGTTGAAGGGATATATAGTTTTGATGTCCCAACCTAAATAAGAACATCCATACCTATTGGCTGTGGATGTTCACCAGCACCTTAGCAAGGCCCAGCTTACTTGGTGTTTGACAAGACAATACCTCTGTATTTTCAATTAAAGCTGCAGTTTGGAACCATCAGTGCTCTGCTAAACCCTGGCTTTTGCAAGATCCCTGAAGTCTTGAGGAGAATTAATGAACTGTTGTCTTCAAATAGAGTTTCACCCTTTTAGGTACTTACTGGGTTGTAGGATTCTGGATATATAAAGAATTTATTGTTTGATTTTACTTCCAAGATATAAGAGATATATATACATATATATATATATATTCGCTTGATCATCTTCTTTTTGCACCTCCTTTATTTGATCTCTGAACGTAAGTACTAGTAACCATACATGCAGTTAACCGGCTATGTAACTTAGTTGCACAAAATCTAATTAATTTCTTAAAAGAATATACGCTATTGGAAGTAGACACAGTTGTACAAAGTCTAATTAATTTCTAGAAAGAATGTAGGCTATTGGAAGTATACACATTGCTATACACTTGAGTGACACATTGAGTATTCTTCTCTATTTTTGTGTTTATTTTCTACTTTGCTCCAGAAAAGTTTAGTTTGAGTGCCTAATTTGCTTGCAGAGATTTATCTTTGAATTTTTACACATTGAGTTAACCGTTTAAGGAAGTGATCTCCAAAATATGTGGCAAAATTAGATGGTTATAAACCATCGTGTTTTTAATTAGAAATGCCCATATATGTGTGTGTGTATATATATATATATATATACACATTTTAAAAGGTAATACTTGAAGTTATTACTGGCCTTCCTAGAAATGTTAGTTTGATATTATCCTCTATTATAACCAGATGGAGAAACTATGGTATCCTTAATTTAGGTCCAATTGTTTAGAATTGAGCAGTTAAGTGTGAAATTGATGTTTAACAGCTGGGCGCAAATGGCAAAGCTCTCACTTTCTGACTTCATACGGCTACAGTCCCTTTGATTAGAAGAGATCTTTGATAGAATTTGACGGTTCATATCCTTTTTCCATATGAATATTTAGTCACAACCAGTTGCATGTAGTTGTGAGTCAGTTTACACTCCAGCCCTAGTTACATCCATTGCTAATCCAATGGCTAGTGGAGGGAAATTCTTTTGTAAGACCTGGTACAGATGATAAATCTGGGCTGGTCAAGTGAGCTAGAACATTATAGTTCAATGACAGATATCTAATTGAATTAACAACAAAAAATTATCTAACTTGGTTTCCAGCTTCGGCGTCAGACTCAGACCTCCCTGAGCTCAGTTAACTTTTTGCCCCTTCAAATTTTGACATTTCAAAGAACTGCAAAATCATTTAGTCAGTAATTAGTGAAAAACCCACTAGTCGTAACTATGATTTGTAATTTGTATTCCACTTCTGTTGTTTTTGCTTTCTCCAACCCCCCTGCCCATAGCTAATTGATACACACTCAGGCAGGTTAGCAGCCTTCTGAATATCTAAAACCAATTGTCTAGGTGATTCAAGTACGAGGATATTTGATTTTGTGTATTAGCTTTGCTCATTGGGCTTGGCAGGTTCATGTACTGGAGACCCAACCAAACCCAACCCAAACTAAGAAATAAATCAGTTTAGATGTAATGCTTGAAGCTCAAGTCCTTGTTTTTAGTCCTCTATAATTCCAGGACCTGTTAAACCTTTCTTGGGTAGGCATTGGAGATTAATGCTTAATTAAACATTGATGATCAAACTTCGTTCAATAGCCAATCCAACAGAAGTTTCATACACTTGAATGGAGTGTCGTCCACCTTCTGAGTGTGAATTAGACTTCAGGAGTTTACTCAATGTTTACTTGAGTGGGCTTATGTCGTTTTTTTCTACCTTTCTTTTTGAAGCTAACATTGGCAAGTTCTAAGGGGAGAGCAGCTTAGAATTCTTACCTTCTTCGCCAAAGGCGGCCTGTAGTGAAACCATATTTACATCTACAGCCATATAAACAACTGTCACGTCTCCTATACTAAATATAAACCATGTATGCTATTCATTTTAGTGACATTTGTATACCAGCAATTATCATCATTGCTGTAAAGCAAAATGGGACGAACATCTTGACTTGACAAAAATAACTTTTCAGAATCCAAAATTTAATTTAGTTTTTTTTTATATAATTATTTTTAAAAATTAGTATTTGACAGATCTAAGATTTAAATTTTAGTTTCTATAATTCATTTTTATTTTCCATTCTCAGACTATAACCTTTAAAAGAAAAGTTGAAATTTAAAATTAATGTTTTTTTATTTTAAATTTCTCTTGGTCGATAGCATAAATTAAGTACCTTGACACTTTTCTAGCACCAAGGGAAACATTTGAGAACCTTGAACAGAAAATTGCGATGTTTGGATCCTTAAATTTATCAAATCCGTGCACTGACTTCCTATCACAGTATTTAATTATTGTAATTAATAACATTTTAGATGGTGGGAACCTGGGGCTTAGGCACCATGGCCGACACACTGCATTAGGAGACCATAAAGTTATTGAAGCTTAATTATATTCTACCTGAGTTGAATGTTGTGCTAACTGTAGTAAAAAGGATACCCTAAAATTATTTTTGACGGTAGTTTCTGGATGCAACCAAGTTAAAAAAGGGGATACTATTGTGCTTTCAATTTAAAAGGTAACGTCAAATTTATATTATATACATCAGTTATAATATATCTAAGGAAGGAAGAGATGGATGATCAGAAATCGCATTTGCATGCGTTGTCTGAAAAATATCAAGGGCCCCTTTCTAGTTTGTGGTATCTAAGCTTGCAGCGTCACTAGCCTTTTGTTCCACGTGCAGATAACTTCAAAAAACTACTAAGATAAGACTTCATATACATATATATATATATATATATATATATATATAGGAAAGAGAATCAAAATTCAATTATATGAAAGAAAATATATATTAAAGGTTGGTGTAAATAAGAGTAAGTTCATTGAATCTGCATTTGTGGCCCTGCCTACAAGTAGAGGAGCTTTGTAAAGTAAAAAAAGGAGTAAAGAGACAGATTTTCAGAAGTGGTAGAAAGAGACATTAGGTACAGTTAAGGGCACGGACAGGCTTTTGGATAAGGTTGATGAAGAAAGGACTCTCACAATACAAAGTGAAATCATTTTGATTGCACTAATAGTGGATTGCATCCGACAAATGTATCATAAATAGGCTCGAATGATACTAGTAAGAGAAAGTTCTGGGAGAACTTAGATTAAGTACAAAAAATACTAGGAGCGTTAGCCCATAAGACAAGTCGACCAGGACCAAGGCCCCATACAAGACCCAAGGGAAAGTCTCAACAGGTGAACCGACAAACCCATATAAGACCCAAAGGAAAGGTCAACAAGTGAACTCGTTAACGAAATAAAGGAGAATGACAACATGGCATTAAATGAGCATTGAATGAATAAAGAACAATCATATCACTTAATATCTCAAAAAGACCACAACTTATTCTCGTGGAGAGCTTCAACCTCTAAGGGTAGGTTGCCTATTCCTCGTATTGTGCCCAAGAAACCAAACCACAACCAAGGTGACACATAGCCCGCCATTAGCTGACCTTTGAAAGTATAAATAGCTCAATAAATAGATGACTAAGGTAAAGCCTCAAAAACCTTTCTGTTGCTCTGATAATTTCTCTCTCAAATTTTGATTTAAGCATTGAAGCACGCCCTTAAGTTCTAGCCTCCGACATCCCCTTACTTCTCCTTTACGCTTTGTAGGTCTTTGCTACAACGCTGTTAATCTTCACTAGAAGAAAGACATTAACAATTAACATTGTTTGTTGGAATGACATCATGTCTTTATCGTAGTCTCAATCTTATACTTCTTCAGCTCCAATGCCACGAGAAGTAATTTCTAACACTTTGAGCATAAGTCAAGCTAGACCCAGTAACCCTTTATAGGCACCATTGCCTAACCTTTTTGGTATTCTTGCCAAACTTTTACTTACTACCAAATTCCCTTAGGAGCCTCCTTAGGTGTGGACTCAATTTTCTCCATCGTAACCTGACATTACTACTAATCATTGGCTAGGTGACACACAATCCAGTGCCAGACAACAAACCAACATTACACTGATACTAGCAGCTTTAAACCTCTGGGGCCAGAAACTGAACCAATTATTTCTTTGTAAGATATTTCACAATCAATCACTTCTTCAATCCCTTAATTTCAAGACTTAACTTTACCTGAAATATTCCCTCAACTCCCCTACATTGACACCCTACACCACATACATCTCACCGGACAGCGGCAGATGCCCAAACCACTTGACAACTTTGACAGTTTTAACAAAATTGCAAAGATCATGATGATGGCTTTGCCTTTATTTTTATTAACAATGAATAACAAACTCTCACAAATGGGTTTAAGATGGTGAACCCTCCCAAGATTGCAACAATGCTATTCTATGTAAAACTTCATTGCAATCAATACTAATAGCTTATCCTTTGGTCGAAATTCAGATGGAAGTGCTATATAAGGAGATCCATGAAATCCATAGGGATAAGCTTAGTGACCTCAATTGGATGCATGAAACTAAAAGTTCCCTTTCACCAACTTATCTTTTATAACTTCTTCAAGCCCTTACTTTAACATTCTTGGCCTTGCATGCTTTTTAGTAGTAGCCACTATGGCATCACATGACTCTTTTATGGCAACTGCTTTATTCTTAACAGCCTTTACCTAGCTCATCACAGCACCTAATTCTATCTCTAATTCTTTAACGCATGTTAACAGTTTGTCTTTATTCTTGCATAATGCCTTAAAATCATTGTCCACTTGTCACAAAACACTATTGGCTTTTTTTTTTCTCAAAAAGGGCTAAGGGCATCGTTAGATCCAACAATGCTTATAAAAAGTCAAACAATATCTAGCTAATTCCATGGCTTAACATCAACTATCACTACAAGGATAAATTCACCTCCACATGATGAGCCACGAGTGCCAAATGCAATGTAATTTGAGATTTATCTTGCATAGTCCTTACAGGACTAAAATGAATTGCTTCTTATGCCCATATCACTAGCTTCAACAAATCTAAGGGGATTGCCTTCTTGAATTGAGCTTGCCATCTTGATCTTTCACCAAAATTAGCCACGGTGCATGGACTACCTACCTCTAGACTAGATGACAAAGGACGAACTACACTAGCACCACGAAAACCTTTTATCATCAAACTAGATTAATAAATAGTGCAACCTCTTGAACCTCTTTTTGCACCTACTGCACCTTAACATACTTTTCAGCAATACAAGTATCCACCTTAGCAATAGCTTTTTCCACAATGACCGCAACCTTGTTCGATGTCACTACAACTTGTTTCTTCCCTACTTAAGGTATTGCTACCCTACCCAATTTCGGCTTCTTCGAAATAGATCCTTCAACACTGCTAAATTTAGCAATAGAAATCTCCAAATTTAGCAAATTCTCTAACAAAATATCCTCGCCAAACTTGCAAAGATGAATAAAATAAGTTAGCATAGCATACGTGAATGCATGGCAAAATGCCACACAAAATAATGACAAGTATCTCAACATCCTTCTTACCCCTCAGTAGGATCGTTGCTTGACTTAAACTATTTAGCACAGTACAAGTTGTCCTTCTGAAGCCAAGAGTCAAGAACCAAATTCCTAACACTTTTCTCTACCCCACCCTCACTACCCTAACCATCCATCTTATCAAAATTATAAAAATGAGATCAAATGGGCATATTACCCAATTTATTCCCCCCAAAGCACACCACCCAGTGACAGCGAGCAAATCATGAAGCATCTTCATCCTCTCATTTTCACCAAACTATCGTATGCCAATCACATCACCAATGGCATTAACATCATACTTCTCCTAGTTTTAGCCGTGCTTAGCAAATAATAATACCATTAAACTAAACCCATCACCGCTAGTAACATATAGAATACTAGTATTGCAACATAAAAATTAGCTTTAGATGAACTAGCTGTCTGATTCCTTAACTATCACTTTTTCTCTCAACAAAGGGCTTTAGGAATGGTAAGAGCTAACTTTACACCTCTAGCTAAAGCATTAACTATAATTGGGGCCTTGAGGACAACAGACCCTTTTGTAGCAATAGTCAAACATAGAAGTACCCACCATCATTGTCCTATTCCCTTTTTTTGTAGCAAGACCCATGAGGCCTAATAATTTTACCATTTGGTTAGGGTTTCTATTCTCCAAACCCATTTATATACATTTCAATTAGTGATGGTCTTCACATAATCAATGGTATGCTCCAAGTAAAACCTGTACTACACCATCTCAACATTATTAATGGGTAATCAATTCATGTTATTGTTCTCTAGAATTTCATCGCACTACACTATTAAAAGTCACTCTAACTTTAACCTTAACCCCATTGTGAGAAAATGAGTTCATTGAATATAGTGATCATTAAGTGTACTTATCACCATTTTCTTCTCCTAAGGATACAAGTAATTGTATGAATTTAATCTCTTCACCAAGTATAAGTTGTGCAACACAAGTATGGCACATCACCCTTAATGTTGTAATAAATTAAATATGCCAACATGGTGCACCAAATAGCACTGCGTGAACTGCACCACCATAACTTTGTAGCCTTTCAAACATGTCACAAAAAACTAGTGAAGTAATACATACAAGCCTACTTAGAACAAATGTGTGAAAAAACATACATTTCTTCTATTCCGTAAAATCTTACTAACATGACTGAGAGAATTAAGGATGAACATGTCATACCAATAATTTGGCAAAAAAAGTTTGAAATGCAGCAATAAGTCAAGTCAACTTTAATGTCCTAACCACAAGGATCTCCCAAATCCTTTTTAGCGTACCACTGGTACCACTAGTCATGCTGAACCCTTACCACCGATAACAACTTTAATGGCAAGAGATTCATCACCACTGGCCTTTTTTCCTCCAATTTTTTTGAAACCCCTAGCATTGACATCTATGCTTGAATCCTCTTTATCATTAGCACCACTAGCCCATGATCTACCTTTTAAAGCATTTGACTTCTCATTATTAATCCTCATCCCTTCCCTAGCATCAATCACCTAAAAAGAACAAAAGATGAAATTACCTGTAATTACCTTCAAGCCGACTATAACTCCAACTTACTTTAACCTAAACAAAGAAAATAACACTTTGAGGCAAACTGGGATACTCTAAACAAATGCCCACCTTAAAGATGCCTTGGATATTAATAGTTTTTTAACAACAACAAACAAAGCATCATGACCCTTAAAACTACTTCAAAGAGGAATGGCTAAAAATTGACGTGACCTCTTAAACCTATGTCCTAAAAAGACGCATCCCTTCTATGCATGCTTTACCAATATGCACATTGCAGTCATTAATGCACTTTTAACTGCAAAAGTTAGTTTTACAATGCCACGTCAACCACTCTAATCCATTAGAAATGGAAAATCAAATTTCAAAAACAACAAATACGTACCTTACCCTAGAAATACTTCGCTAAAACTGGCTTTAAAGCTAATCCCTCAACATGTTACAATTTCATTCAATTACCAACTAATGGGAAATTACTAAAAGCAAAGCTAAGCAAAACATAAAATGGATAGAAACAAGTAACACTCATAACAGAGTAAATTATAAAAAATAGCATAGATAGCTCAAACCAAAGGAAAATCTCATTTTATTGATATTCTTTTAAAGTTACTGATCTTACTACAATTTATACTAATAAAGTATCTATTTCTATAATGACGGTATAATAAATTTTACAAAGATCACATGCTTAAACAAAATTGATGAGATGCAATTCTAACAGATCAATCGTTCACCATCTCAACCAACTCTAGAGAATTTAAAGACCCAAAATAGAGTCAATAGATTTGCCCAATACCATGGCTTCTTTTACTAGAGAAGATGAAGCCACTAAACTACATAAAATGGCCTATTTAGGGGTAAAATCAAGAGTCAATAGCGAGATCTTTTTTTTTTATGTATGGCTTGAACCTCACCCTTCCCTCTTGAAAAGTAGGCAGGAACTGGATTAACACATCCGAGGTAGAGCAAGCTTTTCTCAACAAAAAACCCTATGAAAGATAAACTCCTATGTCCCTAATGCAACCGTAATCCAATACAATGCTTGTAAAGGTCATCTAACACCTCAATACCTCGAGTTACAACATCAAGCAAGGACAGGAAAGCAACTTACAACAACCAACAAAGACAGCCACCAAATCCTGATACAATTCTTTCTCTTTGGCACCACACTTGAGATAAAAAAACACCCTAGCCACTACACGCCACCTTATGAACTGCCCCATCTTTCATCGTTCCTATATCCTTAACCACCAGATTAATAACTCAGGTGATTTGCATTACTTGAACCTTTAAACCCCAATTTATAGCTTAAAATTACGTCATTTTTAAAATCATATTAATATCCCCAATAATCGTGCCTATTTACTTCCAGCCACGATAACAATTTTGTGAAAACATAATTAAGTTGTTATATTAGACATCCCGCAACTGCCCTATTTAAGGTCGAAAAAATCTCTTGGGAAAACAACGAATCAACACACCTATAACAACCAATGTAGCATTTATTATCCTTATCAAAACCCTAAAATGATCATAAAATTCCATCTTCATTGACCCATTTATTTGCCAAAATTTTTTTAAGTTTGCTAGCCCAAACAATACTACTTTCTAACTATCTCTACCACACCATGACCCAAAAGCATTGGCGAGGTGGCGGTAACTTTATAACCTCTATATCGTTAGGGGTAATTATTAAGCCCATAATACCAAAATGACCTGGAGTAAGGCCTACATATAAGAACCAAAGGAAAAGTCCAACAAGTGGACCCACTAACATAACAAAAGAGACTCAATGGCAAAGCATTAAATGAATCGGGGATAATTATATCACTTGACACTTTGAGCACATCCTAAATCTTATCACCCATGCAATGAGCTTTAGCCTTCAAGAATAGCTTACCCATTCCTCAAATAGTGCTTTAGAAATTGAACGACCACTAGGATGACAAATGGCTTGCAATCAGTTGATCCTCAATGGTATAAATACCCCAACAAACAGATGACTAAGGCAAAGCTTTGAGAACCATACTATTAGTCTACCAATTTTTTCCCTAAATACTTAGGTATCGAAGCATGCCCTAAAGGTCCAGCTATTATGTCCCTCTTACCTCTCTTCACTCTTTGTAGGTCTTTACTATAATGTTATTGATCCCCATAAAAAAAAACTTTAACAAGGAAAAAAATTTATTAGAGGTGACAATGAATATGTAAGAACTAGTCGTAGTGGTTTTAAGGATGTTCATGGGTATGATTTTAGGAATAGAAATGAGACACAACTTCACTTAGATTTTGTTGTATCTTATGGCTTAATTTTAGCAAATACTTATTTAGGAAAAGTGACTTCCAACTTTATCACCTATAAGGGTGGAAGAAGTACTAGTCAAATAGATTTGTTTTAATTAAAAGCATAGAGAGTAGTTATTGTATAAACCTAAGGTGATACTAGAGACAAGTATAGCTATGCAATAATCAACTTCTAATTTGAGATGTTGATTTTAGAAAGATGAATAAGAAAGTGAGACGTGTCCTAGACTTTAGACTTAAATGTGAAGGTTCAAAGGGGACATAAGCATATTTCAAGGATAGACAAACTAAAAAGACGTCAACAATCTGGAAAGATGCTTTCAACCCTAATATGATCTTGAAGATCGGGGCTAACGAAGAACTTGGCAAACTAAAGGGCATGACATCAACATGTAAGGACACATCATAATTAAACATGCAAGTAAATGTAGCTACCTAAAGCAATTAAACAAATTAATTTGCTATAAAAACTTAACAATTGCTAGGGGCAAAATCAACTAATTATATGATCCTAGTGAAGGATAAGGAGATTAAATAAAGATAGAGGAAATATTTTAATAAATTCTTCAATGCTAATTACTCTCAAGATATGGCTTATCTGACCATTCTATTAGAGGGCCTAAATTACAAATTTATGTGTAGGATGAGGTTTTTTAGGTATAAAACTTTGCGTTGAATGAAAACTAAAAAGGTTGAAGGCTCAAATCGATGTAATTCTTATAAAGGTTTGGACATAGGTAATTAGGTTGGTGGTTTACAAACTTTTTAACAAGATTTGGTGAAGTAATAAGATGTGTTTTTCAATGGAGGAAGAATACATTGGTGCGTTTATATAAAAACCAAAATGACATTCAAGAGTGCTTAAATTATGGAGGAATAAAACATAGAAATCATACTATGAAACTTTAAGATTATTGAGTAATGTTTTATGACAATGTGCTAACAGTTAAAAATTAACTTGATTTCATGCTAGGACGATCCATCATTGAAGTGATTCATGGAAGCAATAATTCAAAAAGAAGGGAGATTAATTGGCGTGTTAAGCATAGAGTTAAAATAAGATGACTTAAGTAGAAAAGTACAACATTAGTTTTATGTGACTGTAAAATGCATTTGAACAAGTAGTTTTACAAGATGCCTATGAGACCTGCTTTGCTACATGATATAAAATGTTAAGTTTACACGGAGCAACATATACAAAAGATGATTGTAGCTAAAATGTCAAATGCCAAGATGAGTATGTGGAAAAATTAGGAAAAGCATAGTTGAAATGAGAAAAATATTGAGATAGCTTCTATAAAAGATAAGATAAGAGAAAATTATTTATGATAGTTTGATCACATAAGATGTAGATTGAAGGATGCATTTATTAAAAAGATGTATTAAATTCACATTACACAAAGTGAAAGGTTGGAGAGGAAACCAAAAACATATAGTTGGAGATGATAAATAATAATATGAAACTATAAAAACTTGAAGAGATGACATTAGTTGATAAAAATGATTAAAGGATAAGGATTCACGTAATTGATGCTAAGTCAATTAAGAGAGAGGAAAAATTACAATAATAGTATTTATATTTTCAAGTTTTATATAATATATACATTTTAAAAATAAATTCATTTCATTAAGAAAAATCTATATTCAACTTTTTTCTTTTAAAATACTTTTTTACCGTAGATTTATATATATTCATCTGTCTATTTGAAGTACATTAGAGGTCCTTTTACTATACCATCTAAAGCAAATTAGTCTTTGTATTAAAAATGGTATACTTTAATCTTTATACTTTTAAAATTGAAGAAAAAAATAAAATTGATAATGGCAGTAATAAAAACTGTCTAAAAACCTAAGATGGCAATTTAACTTTGGTTAAATGATAATGTTTCTATGAAATGGTTGCATGGAAATAAAAATATAATATTTTTGGATGACGTCGACAAATTATATTACCATTTTTTTTATAAATGTCACGTCAAATTTTGCTGTCCACTTGGCATATTTTATTAATCAACTCACTAGGCTTTTGCCATGTGAGAATATTATTAAAAATATTAAAAAAGTAAAAGTACAAACGAAATTAAAACAAAAAAAACTAAGATCTAAAAATCAAAGAAAACCTTTGAACATAAATGAACTCTAAAATCCCAAAGAAACTTCTGATTCAAAAAATCTCACATCATTCCCAAAGTTAAAAATACCTAAAATCCCAATCTCTACATTGATCCCAAATAAAAAATTCCTAAAAACCTAAACTTGAAATGCAAAAAATCCTAATCCCTAAAAAACGAAGAGATCAAAATCTACGACAAAGCTGTAAAATGGTTGGGTTAAAGTAGCTGCAAAGAAATAACTGATTTTCTTTAGTTGTCTAGAAAATTTTGGTTGACTTCTATTTTTTGCTGGAGTTTTTTTTTTTCTTTCAATTATAGTGAAATTTAGTTTGTATTTGTTTAGAATTAAAATTTTAGCTTTATGAATTTATTTAAGAGATTACACCCAAAACTGATGAAAGCTTCTCTAACATCTTCTTCAAGAAAATGTTACAGTTATTTTTTATTTATTATCTGTTCTTTGTGTTAAGTGTAAAGCTATGGAGTACAAAAGAAGATAATAATTTTTTGAATAGAAATTGAATCTTTCTCTTCTACTTTGTTGAATAGAAAAGGACGATGGTTGAGGGAAAATTTACCCAATAATGATTTCAAATGGGTGTCCATTCTTTGATTCCAAATTCAAGTTGTCAGATTTGGGATAGGATGAAATTTGGGTTTTTTTTCTGGGAAATTAGGGTTCCTTCAGTTCATTTTCTTTTTTTTTTTTTTTTTGTTTGCATTTGCAGTTTTCTTTTCTTCTTCATTTTGGGTGGGTTCGTATTTTAGATTTTAAGTTTTTTTTCTTAAGTAATCTTCTCTGACATAACATTTTTATTAATATATCCAATTACAAAACACTACATGGTTAAAATCATTAAATCTGGCCTTTTAAATAATTTACTTTTTTTTTTCACTTCATCTTAAAATATAGAATCTTATAAATGCACATTAGCATTAATCTTCCGCATAAGTGTTACGTTAGCATTAACTTCTTATACCATTATTTTCAAAGAAATTAACTCTCCACATTAGTATCTTTCACAAGTTTTGCCATTATCAATTTTATTTTTTTACTTTAGTTTAAAAAATATAAAGACTAAATTATCTGATGTTTTAATATAAAAACTAACTTACATCAGGTGAGACAGTACAGAGACCTTAGAGATACTTTAACCTTCTATTCTGCTATATTTCTTCCCATTTTTGCAAATAATAATACTATTAACCTTCTATTCTATTATATTTCTTCCCAATTTTGAAATTATTATTATTATTATTGTTATTATTATTATTAACGAAAACAAGAGCATTCCGATGCCCTTTGATTAGTCTGATCAGTCACTCCTCCTTTGAGATTGTTCACTGTTACTATTGCTCCAACCACTCAAAGACGAATATTCCTGCCCGCATCCCTAGCATTTGCGTTAAAGAATTTTAGCACGTCTTTTCCTCCATTGATGATGGAACTTCAAGCTTGTACTGCCCCCACTTAAATTCAATCTCCTGTTTCTTTTTCTCTCTCTTAGGGTTTTGCAAGAAGTGCGCTGATAATTCATATCTTCTCTCTGACTTTCTCCTATGGCATATATGTTCTAGGTTTTGGGTCGTTCTCCGTTTAGTATTCTAGCTAGGGTTGTGGGTGATAATAATTGATCCTTGAATCTCTCTCTCTCTCTCTCTCTCTCTCTCTCTCTCTCTTTCACAGCACTAATAAGTTTAAGGGTTTGGGCATTCCATTTTTTTTAGGTTGATTTTGAATTTAGTAGCATTATTTATGCATGATTTTTCCTGTTATATGCATATTAGAATGAGCACCAGACTGGAGATAAAGATGAAGGGATAAATGCCCAAAAATCCACCTTAAAAACAATGGCATCTATTCTGCCCAATGCCTTAGCTAAGAAGGAAAAAACAATCTATCTTATTTTTTTGTTATGCTTGGTAAAAACATACTATCCTTCTGCCTCTTTTTGTCTGATCTGTGTTTATAGTTGGAGATTGGGGAAATAGCTGTTTTAAGGTTTGATGGCTTCAGATTTTCTCTTTTTCTCTGCTACTAGGGTTGCTGTATCTCTCCTCCAGCATTTGGGAAGCGTTTCATATAAATTTCCTTGATTTTAAAAGGAAAGTTTAGCAGATATATAAGAACATCTAGCTGGATCCCCACATACCTATTTTGCTTCCCTTTGCATAATACAGCCATTCTAGCTATAGAGAGAGAGAGAGAGAGAGAGAGAACTTAATGGGAGTGGTCCAAATGGAAACGGTGCATTTTGAGGACAAGTCCAGAAGCTTTTTGGGGGGTTTAACTGCTTTGCTTAAAAGAGAGATGGACGAAATGGAATCAAAGGACCATCAAAGACTTTAGAGTCAAGCACTGTATATAGCGTTGTCCCTATTCTTTCAATCAAAATCTACTCTTCTGCTTTTCCTTTCTTATTTTTCTTTTGAGTCAGACACTCTTTCACTTCACATGGGTAGATCCAGGTCTCTCAATCCTCTCCCATTTTAATTTTTTCTTATTGAGCAAATTATCAGGAAAGCTATATATTATAACTGATTTGAAGTTTGTTCTCACTGTTGCGCATCAACCCCTTGGCCTTAGGATGTAGTTGGATTTTTATATTTTATTTTTTCACTTTCCTCAACTACAGTCTTAGGGCATATATCTTGCCGGACAATTTGACTAGGATTTACCATATTTTAAGCTTTTTTGCCAGTTAATGTAAGTAGTCTAAATATAAATATAAATCAGTCACAGACATTTGCTTTTGTGAATATAAATCAGGTCTATAAGGCTGATGAGTTAAAAAAGAAAGAAAAGAGAAACCCAAATTTATATCTGGAATATTAATTCCTCAGAGATAAAAATAAAGTGGGATGATTTCAGGTTTCCCTCTGCTATTGCTAGGAATGCAGTGCCTAATTTTCGGCTTTAGTAGGAATTCAAGTGGTTAAATTTTATTAGGTCTCTTTGTATTCGTAGGGCATCCCCGTTTCTTTTCATTAACTTCTTGTAGAAATTCCTTGTGAGTTGTCACTTTCCTGGACAAAAATATTCTTTTCCATTTGGCATTTAAGTTTAAACCAATTAGAGTTTTGTCCCATATGTATATTTCCCTCTTGGCAAAGGATTTGGCTCCCTTTATTTTTTTTTATCTATTATTATTAAATATAAATTTTAATACCATTCATATATATATATATATATATATGACTTTCATAATTTAAAAATAAATTATATATATATATATATGAATGATGATAATTAATGTATTGAAAAATAATGAAAAAAATATACCAAATAGAATCTTAACCCTTAGCAAAAGCTATTACTTTGATAGCTAGAGCAATTTGTCCACCAATCGTCTTACTTAGGGAGCACAGCATCAATCGTTACTACAAACTTAATTTCAGGTTTTCAACCATGACTTATGCAAAGGTATAATATAATTAATTGGTATAAGTGCAGTACACAGTATCCAGGAAAAGCTCGCAATAAATTAGTATTCATCAACTTTCAATTATTGAGTTTCTTATTTGCTTTTGCTTTATAATTTTGTTATTTTCATGTCAGGTGAAAAATTTTAATGAGTGCAATGATATTTTAAGGAAAAAATATATATAACTAATATATAGTCCTGAAAATTCTAATAAAAATAATCCATTCAAAACAAAAAATTTTTAAAATTTATAATTAAAAATCTTTAATCAATACTAAATCTTATGACACATACGCGAAAGCTTGTGAAGTTTTATTTTCAATATAAAATTAAAAATAAATAAAGAAAAAAAAAGTAAAATGGTGGATAATTATATATCAATGATAGAGTGAATGTAAAGTTAAAAATAATTTATAATAATAATTAGTTTACAGTTAATAGATATGATATAATTAAGTGTGAATTTTTTAAACTCAATGAATTAGTATAGATTTTTAGTCATTTACTAACTGGTTAACTGATCTTTTTAGGTTTCTCATTTTATGTGGTTAATTGAAAACATTTTATTTTATTTTATTTTAGTAATTAATCTTTTTGAAAGGCAGGAAAAATTAATTTTCTCATACTTAACATAGATTACAGAGGCTATGCCTAACCCACTTCATATATAATTAGAAGACCATGGTAACAAATAAACAGGGTATTTTCATAAAAATTAATTAATTAATTAATTAAAATACATACTATTTCCTTTTAGCGGAACGCAATCATGCTAAAAAAAAAGGATGGTGACAAGGCTTTGCACGAGGTTAATCCTAACAGTGTATGACATTGTTGACTTTGTATTTTTTTTCTTTTTTTTGAACAATAAAATTTTCCTAATAAAAAGACCTAGAGTACATTGTCACACAATGAATTTGGGAAGGCTATTGCCAGTTAACAAGTAATTATTGGAAATTCTTTTGCCTATAATCTTTAGTATTATTCCAACCGATAACATTACATCACATGTCACCAAGAGAATACTAAAACAAGTATTTTTTTTCTTTGTTAAAGGATATTTACTATACACCGAACATTTCATTTAATGGTACTTCCAATTTCCAAAGAATTGGATTCGGTACTTAAAAAAAGAAAAAGCTTTTGACAATAAATTGCTATAAGCTTCTATGTATCCAAATAGAACTTTTATTTGGTTTTTGGCTTCTTTAGATTGTGGAGTTTCCTATTAAGGATGAAGTGTTGAACTCTTTTAATTTATTCTTTTGCTGTTTATCTTATTTTAATAGGTTTAGCAGTTTTTATTGTTTAGGTGATCTTTTGGTAGAGCTGGCAATATTAAACACTACCAATGATAACTAGGTTGAGAAATTAAAAAAGTTAGGCGGGGGTTAATTAGCGTATTTATTTATTTATTTATTTTGACAAAGGAGGAAAGAAAGAAAATAATGAAAAAGAGAATAGAAGAAAAGACAAGAAAGAGGGAAGAAAGGAAAGAGAAAGAAAAGAGACAACATGTATGTTTGTCTTATTTTTATGTTATTTTTTGTATGTTTAAAGTATTATAAATCAATAAATTTTTACACGTTAATAATTCATTTTATTTAAATTTTAATACGTTCATATATCATATTGTGTTCATTTTATTTTTTATTTTGTTTTCATATTCATGTTCTTTTTTGTATGCTCAAAGTATTATAAATTTATATATATTTTTGTACATTAATAATTCATTTTATGTTGATTGACACACTTGTGTATTTAATTCATATCTATGTTAGTTTTTGTGTCGACTTTTAATTTTTATATTTGTGTTATATTTCAATTCATTTTTTATTTTACATAGTTTGTTATAACAATATAATTTAGAAAAAAATTAAATATTTACGTCGTATTTATGTTATTTTAGTGTATTTGAAGTACTATAAGTTTATATAAAATTTTACGTGTTAATATTTGATTTCATGTGAATTTTAATACATTTATATATTTGTGCCCCATTCATTTTTTTGCTTCATGTCACTTTTTATTAGTCTTCATATTATTTGTGTGTCATGTTTTAATTTATTTTATATTTTACATAATTTTTTATAATTATTTAATTTAATTATAAATTTATTTAGTTAAAAAATTGTTATTACACCTTTGATGCATTGATATTAAAATTGTGTTCAAATTTTAATATAATTTTTTAAAACTAGCGAAAAGCATATTCTAATTATTTTTTAATTGCTAACAGGAAAGGTCAACCAATTTTCTTTTCCACAATAATATACGCAACGCATGTGCAAAATTGCACTATGTAAAACTCACTCTTCCCTTTTATCCTTAGGGAAAGGTATGCATATTGAGTTATTAATATGTAAATCAAAACACTTATAAAATATGATTAAGAGAAAAGTAAGATTGGGCATGACGTCTTTTCATTGATGGAAAACCGGTTTCTTATCTTCTCGCTTTTTTTCCCATCTTTTCATATCAAATCATATACTTTAGAGATATGACAACACCCTTTAGAAATCAACTTAAATATAAATTTCTATCTTTTTTATTTTTTTTTTTCAGGTCCCTTGTCTTCCACATGTTTTACTTTTGCTTGCTTCCTTTAGGGCTTTGGTGCAGCATCAAGAGTGAGGTGAGTTTTATTTCGATATATGAACAATTTAGTGCAAGATGGCCAAATCATGGGTGCTTTATGTTTTGTTTTATTTGGATACAACTTTTATCCCATTGCCGTGGTGGGATTTATGACCCAAACCACACAAGTTACTTTCAAACTTAATTATAAACTATATTTTAAGTGGACTTACACTATTTTAAATGTTGTAACTTAAAATTAATTGATAATAAGTGAAGAAATTAACTTAAATATAAGATAATAAATAATCTATGATTAAATAGATATAAGATAATATCATTTTAATAAATCCTAAAGATTAAGAGTCTCACTTAAAATTAATTAACACTAAGTGAAGAGGTCGACTTAAATATATAAGTCAAAACAACCTAAAATCTAATTGATGTGGGATAATACCATTTTAATAATTGAAGAGTTCAACTTGAATATAAAACTTAAAATAACCCAAGATATAACCGATGAGGGTTAACATCACTTAACAAGCCAATCATGCATAACAAACTTGGAAAGGGTAAATAACAAATAGAACTTGAGTTTTAATATCATGTTGGATGCATCCAACTTAAAATCAATGAACAATGGGTGAAGAGGTCTAATTTAATAGAAAACCACATGTAATCTAAGATTTAACCAATTTAGAATAACACACTAAAAGAAATGGCTTCATGACCAAAAAGTTGTGATCCCTAAACACATATCAATCTGTTCATGTTATTAACTATTCAACAAATTCCATTATACCATCACTTTAACGCACTAAAAGTAATTGCTTCACGACCAAAAGATTGTGATCCCTAAGCACCTATCAATCTGGTCATGTTCTCAGATATTTACCAAATTCCATTAAACATGGAACCGCAAGTGTGCAAACTATTGAAGGTTTTTTCCCTTTCTTTTAAGAAAAAAAATTTCTCTGCTAGTACATTTCACAACTATTGAAAATGCTTAGCACAATGCTTGGTTTTGTTTGCCATCATGACTGAAGGACCTCATCTTAGATATATGGCCTATCGGATAGATATCAGCCTCATTAATTTCTCAAAAGGCTTTGAAATTAAATGCATTGATTGAAAATTTAAGCATTAAGCTTATATGATAAGGTAGACCAATTAAATTTGATGTTTGATATTTTTGAATTTGATTTCTTTTAATTGATTTGGTTTTTTATACTTCACCTTATTGAGTTGGAAGATTATATATCTTTCCAACCTTCTTCTAGTGCATTTTTGTATTTGATGAATTTGATATTGGAATGGCCAATTCTGAACTTTATTTATTCCTTAATAGATTTTAAGAGTAAAATAATCCTTAATATTTTAGTAAAACACTACTTTTATCATAATTTAAAAATTTTGATTTTTATTTACGACCTTTTAAATTTGTTCCAAATCTATCTGTCAATATTTCATTAGAATTTGAACGGGATATGGCCTATATTTGTTAAGTAGCACTATGATGGATAGAAACTTTGCTAGGCAGTAATTAAGTCAAGTTGAGCTCAACTTAAAATTTATGATTCGAAAATCGGTTTGAACTCAACTGAATATTATTTTTTAAGTTTAAATTCAATTTGAGTAGGCTTGCTTATTCGATCTACATACTTGAACTCGAATTCGAGCTCATTTCATATACAAATTGTTTGTCTTTAATAATTGAAAATTTTTCAGGATATTATAATGACAAAAAATACTTACACAACAACAAAATCCCATAAATTCAAAAACAAGCCAAAAAATTTGTGAAAAAGAATGACATTAAAAAACCCAGAAACTGAATCTAAAGCACAAATGAAAAATCGCCTGACCGAAAGTTCAAAATGAAAACTAGGAATGAAAACGATTTGAACCCATAATAGAAGGTAGAAGATGGAAGCCAAATGAGTTAAATTTTAATAAAAAATTAAAAATTAAAAAGAAAAAAAAAAACCAATGAGAAACCAAGCCTTGAACAACACCAGAAAAACCCATTTTGAAGGAACCAAAGCAAAAACTCCAACGAGAAACCAGAAAAAGAACTTCTAATCTGGGTAGCAATTATTAAACAAACCCAACTTTAAAAGTTTCTTTTTTAGATTTGAAAACACAGAAAAAAAAGAAAAGAAAGAAAAGAGCTTTGAGAGAGACAAGGAGGAGAATGACTGAGTAAGAAAGAAAGAAAGAAAAAAAACAGTTTTTAAGGTTTTCAGGTAATATATATAGTAAAGATAAAATACTAAATTAATATTAAAAAATATATATTATAAATATAAATGTTTAATTACACTCGTAAATTATTTGAATTGAATAACTTAATCTAATTCGAGTTTTTTAAATGAAACTTAAATAGTATGCGAACATAAATATTTTTTTATATTTTGAGAAATTTCATTTACATTTTAATAATATATTGATAAATTGATGATATGAAATAAATTCAAAAAAGGTCATAAACAAAAATAACAAAAGTTTTAAAGTGAAATAAAAAAAAATGATAAAAGTTACCAAATTTCCAAAGATGAAATAAAGAGGATATATCGGTCTTTTGTAGCAGATATTTTGGAAATTATTAAGCTTTCGTGATGTGCTTTTGATTTCCCATCAAATTGTCAAAGTGATTGGTTTTGTCATTTGAGCAAAATTCTTCGGTTATGATGAATGCATTTTTCCAATAATTTAGTTCTCCTCAACATTCATTAATAGTTATGACATTTCTGGCTATGTGTCAGTTCAGACTTTGACTAGATTAGATTACTATTGTTGTTGCCTGCCATGTAAGCCATAAAAAAAATCATAAAATAAAATTTTAAAAATGTAAATTCCTCGGTAAAGCTTCTAGGTTAAATATCACTACAATATAAGGTCCGATTAAAATGTAGAAAATTATAAATGCTCTCTATTTCTCACAAAAATATGTTTCATCACATTATAGAATACAGTCTCCAATTCTCCATAATGCATGCTTTTTGATGAATTAATCCGGAAATTGAGACACTGGCATTCAATTTCATGTGTGTTTTGTTTTTGCTGTACTAGATAAATCATCTTCTATAAAAATAACGGTGAGCTAAATCTCTCTGTATTTAAATTCAGTGGCATCCCGATTTCTACCTGAAAAATGGCTTAAATGCCATCTATGTTATCATATATATATATATATATATATATGTATATAGATAGATATAGCTACACTGCAAGATTTGCCATGAATCCAAAGAGTAATAACAGATATGCAGAAGCTTTCGCTAGCTACAAAGTTCCAACATGCCTCCCCTTTTGAACTCATAAACTGGTTCATTAAAGGTATTGAACTCAACTCAACTCATCGGCTTGTATTGGCCAAAAAAATAAAAACCCATCTCCTATGGACTAGCATGTTTTTCTTGAATTTTTCAGAACAAGACATGAATAAAACCACAACATCTAGACCCCACCTAAAACCAAAGAAAAAAAAACATTGAAAACCATAGCCAGGAAGCTTCCAAGAACACAAGCCATCAAGATATCATATCAATCTTTGAAAAATCTGTAAAAATATTGCACGCAGATCATCTCCACCAAGCTCGTCATAAACCTAAGTATTCCACCGATCTTGAGGCAGTGACTCCCAAAAAAGCCATGTGTATTTAAATATTTAAGCCAGCCAAATATATAATGCTTAGGGGCTTCTGATCAAAACAGCTAACTGTATACTGACCCTTTCTTTACCGAAAGAAGAATATGAAATTACAGCTATATATTGGTTAAATTTATGTTATTAAAAGTTCTTGTCTCGCACACTTTTTGAGAAATACATTGATGCTAGGAATTCAGAAAGTTTAGCATGTTTGAATGTTGACAAAGCATATAATAAGAGGCAAACCATAAATCAAACTAATTAGCTACAACTTCTAGGGAAATTATGATATGGTAATTAAGTTCATCCAGAATCCAAACTATACCAATTTATGTTACCAACTAAGCAAAAAAGAATGTCCATTGAAGTTCAAACTCTAAATTGTGAAGTCTTAAAAGCAGTTCAATTTCTATTATTTCATAGCGTGAATTGATGTCATGCAATTCTTATGCTTAATGTTATGAACGTTGAATTCCTCCAATTATCTTAACTCATAATGTCCAGTCCAAGATACGAAATATGCATATCATATTCTATATATGATCATTACAAGTATCCCCATAATTTCTACTGAATATAGATCTTGCTTGTGCACCTTTTAAGGTATATCTAGTAGTACCATATACTAGAAGATGATTGATATATCGAAATATTTCCCCTTTGCTGTGTATAGACTTTGAAAAACATGACCTGAAAGTGGAAGAACTGAACTCCAAAGGAGATCGTGGATCATGCCAGGCATCTAACTAATCATTTCCTAAGGTTGTATTTGTAAACTAGACTTCAAACATGGATTTTGATCTTAAAAATAGTGTAAATTGTGTAATGAAACACATATAAATAATATAAATAATAAACATAAAATTTATGATTATTTTTTAAATTAACGGATTTATTAGATGAGTATTTAATAATGAAGTTAAAATACCTATAAATATTTGTGAATTTGAATTTCATATTTTAATACCTTTCAAATTAAAATTGCATTGAATTTATCTAATTTATACATAATGTGTATATTTAATTTTCATATTTTATATAGTAAATAAAATCTAAATCCAAATTTCCAAACATAACATTAAGCATACTTCATTCGTTGAAATGCACTTATGAGCTTTCAGCAACCCACTATATAGAGCAAACAAACATGAGGCAAATAACGAACAAGTCTAAAGAGACAGGAAGTTCTACATAATTGGTTAAAAAGAATAATAATAATAGAATGGAAACATGTCAAGCATAATTCAGAGATATGCTTCGTTGGTTATAGAGCTCAACTCAAGATTAGCTATTAGAAAAGAATTAAATTTCTTATTGTTATCAACCCCTTAAACTGTTGACTTGATTGTTCTAATTAAGGTTACAAATTACTAAGAATCTAAGATGTTATATTTAAATACTTTGAACAAAAACAAGGAAAACATAATATCTTTCAAATGATAGCTACACACAACAACAATCATTGACAAAAGAGTCCACAAGAAAACTCCAAATATATTTAAACAAAGAACATGTCCACACCATATTACATAGCATACAGAAAGAAAGCAATACATAGCATGCCTCTAAAATTCATCCAGATGACACATCAATGAACTAAAGAAGTAAGAGAAAAACCACGTTTTCACGGATTTTTATTGTTGTAGGCCTCCCATGGTTAACCAAAGGACAGAAAGCCTGTGAGCTGATGCTGCAAACAAATATGTGAGTTGGTCAGATTTTAATATTGATTCAGAGCTACTTCATATTGAACACATATTGGTTATATATGAGTCTTTTTATCATAGTTATAATTAGGCTTGATTCTAGAATTAGCAACTAGCAACATTTTAGGCTATAAAATGAAGAAACTTTGCCAAGGGAACTTACTTCTTGGTTAATTTCAGAGCTTTGTGGACAACTGAACATCAAATTCGGGCTCCACTTATTAATAATTGCCAAAGATTCATCAATCATGTCACCATGAATCCTTAAGTGCTCAACGTCGTGGGAGCTAAGCTGTTTAACCTCAGTCACCGCTGCCTGCAAGGAAGGGTTATTCCTGTTGTGATCTTGAATAGCAGATTCTTCACCAGTCTCAAAGGAACACCAAGAACTGATTATTTTCAGATCATTGTTTTTGGTGTCATCAGATAGCTTTAATTCACCAAACCTATGACTCCACATGATCTTTTCTTTTGTTCTCGCCTTTGCCCTTGCCCTGGCCTTTTCCCTCAAATCCCTTGCAAGAGGGCGGAAAGTGGTTTTAGGTGGCTGTCTAACCTTTTTCTCTTTTGTTGAGGGTTTTATCCCCTTAGAGATGCTTCCTTCCATAGCAGCCTTGTCAATTCCAGATACCACCTCGACCTCGGAATTTGAAGATGGACTCTTTGCGGCTGCAAAAACGCTGCAGGTGTTATTCATCCGGGAAACCTGGCTTCTAGCTAGCTTCTTGATTTCTTGCTTTGCCTGTACGAGCAACCATTGAACAGTTCTACTGGCCTTGTCATATCCTAGCATGTCTTGCAGACCAAAGAACTCCCGAGCAACATCAAGGGAAAGTCTCATTCTCCGATCTCTGGGTCCATTAGCTGTATTAATCTTACTGTGCCGATCTTTCTTGGAAGATGATCTCTTTCGCGGTGTCTGCTGTTCAGTGACATTATGGCTTTTTTTGGTGAAGTCTATGGCTGACTCTTCGTTCTTGCAGGAGCCGGGCATGTTAGTGGCAGTCTCGGAAACTGAATCAGCCATTAAGGTTTGGTGATGAAGTAATAGATCATTGTGTTGTTGGAGAAAAATATCATGGTCTTCGGGTTCTAACTCCCAATGGTCATAATACGGAGAGGGGAAATTGAAAAAGGAGAGAGACGGGTCTTCCTGGTGGAACTCTGAGGTTATGTGAGTACCACTATCAAAATGTCTGTGGAGAAGTAAATGGTCACTAAAAGCGACTGGGTCATTGTTGCCGTTGCTGTTTGAAGTAAACATTTCAAGAGCTTTGTAATTGCACTGAACAACCCTAGCCTCAGGAGCTTGATGGTGGGGACTAGGAACTTGAGAACGACACATGCACCATTTATCTCTAAAAGTCTAAGTTGTTCCCTTCGGAATTTGGAAATTTTAACACCTCCAACACTTCCATGTTTCTGATGATCAGTTCCATCTCTGCAACAAAAAAAAAAATCAGTGTTTATAAGAAATTAAAGCAGCCCATCCCCATGTGTGTTTTGATTTCTTCTCTTCTTTTGTCTTTTTTTTTTTACCCTTATAGCTAGCTACCATTTAAAAAGGCAACCAATCTCAATTTTTTTTTCCTAAGAAAGGGAGAGGAGATAGTTTGTAAATTTACCCTTCTCAAGCAAGGACGACTACGGCATGAGAAAGACTGCAGAGCTGATGCACTCTATGCTACAGGAGCTGTCTCTGTAGGACGAGAGAGAGAGAGAGAGGGGATTGAATTGAATTGAATTGAATGGCAATTGTGAAGACCTAAAGTACCCCAAAGAGGGGGGATTTATTGCAGACAAATAGCCACCTTTTGCTTTTCCTTATTATTTTTAGTTTTTAGGGAGAGTGCTTGCTGCTTGGACCCAAAAAATGGAAGGAAAGAGGGCTAGGCAGGCAGATATCGTGGGAAGTGAGTATTGTGCCACTTATCGTGGTAGCAGGTGGGCGATTGACAGAGAACTCATTTTATGTTCTTTAACTTTCTTCTTTTTTCTTTTCCCCCTTCAAAGTTCAAAACAACCTAGCTAGCTAAATGTAGAACTTGCATTTGCATGGTTTCTCTCCATAAATAAGATTTTTTTAATTCACAAACTGTTTACTAATTTTTAAAGGCGGTAATTAAGTAGGTTTGTTTTAAATTCTTTTATATTTAAGTTTTTTTTATTGGATTCGTTCAAGTTTAAATTTTTTTGAATTCAAGCTCTTTCAAGTTCAGGTTTTTTTGGATTTAAGTTTTAAGTATTTTTATATTATTTTTATTTTTGTTAAATATAATTATTTTTTATAATTTAATATTTTAAAAATTAAATTATTAAATTATTATTTTAAGTAATTTTTTGTTATAATATGATATTTTAAATATATTTATATATAAAATTAATTTTGAAATAATTTATTATTACAATATTATATATTACAATTAATTATACTAATATTTAAAATCATTGAAATATTTTTTATATTTATGTCGTGTTTTAATTATTTTTATTTGTGTTTGCATTGTACATTTATGTTGCACTTGAAATTTTCAATTTTGTGTCACCTATCATAACTTATCGTGTTCGTATTTATGTTACTTTTTATTACATAGTCATATTAAATGCATTTATATTTATATAAATTTTATATTTTAATAATTTATTTTATGTAAATTTCGACATGTTTACATATTTGAGTCATGTTATATGATTATATTTATATTATAATATATTAAGATATAGAAAACTAAAACTTTTAAAAGAATTATGTATAAAATATTTCTCTCACAACAAAATACAAATAAAATAATATGTTAAAGAATTAACAATAAATTATTAATAGTATGAGTATATTCTTTACAATATTTTTTAAAAAAGTACTAAAACAAAATGCCCTGAGCACAAAATTGCTTTTTATCTTTGATATTTAGCAATATATCTTATTCTTTACAATATATTTTTAATATTAATTTTACAATCATAAATAGTTAATAAAAGTTTCATCTATAATAATATTTATTTTGATATTAATTTGTAGTTTTGATTTTTTAAACACTAGGGTGATACTTTCAAGCGACAAGTAAATTAACTTTTTTATGAATTGATCAAGATTCATAATTTTCTTTGATCATTTAATATTCTTATATTGTACTTGTTTGCTCTTTAGCATCACAGTACTATTGTATGTAGTTTTTGAAAATGCTTTCTGCACTTACTTTAACCTTTTTTTTTTCCTATGATTGGGTATAGATTAGATCTATTTAAGGGCCAAGCTAGAGATGATAGCAGATCAACTATTTGCAATTTTTATAATATCCAAATCTAAATCCACAAAACTACCTTAAAATTAGAATCCGTTTATTTTTCACTTTAAATCCACACATTGCTATCTGAATCTAAATCTGAATTCGAATTAAATAACATTATTTGCTAGATATCCAAATCGGCAAAAAATTTAAATTTATAAAGTTAATTTCTTTTTAAAAAACTTTAAAATTAAACAAAAAATAATTTTAATTCAAAGTCACTGGTAAGTAATAACCAACAAATAAGTTTTAAAATACAAAAATAACAACTTAGATAACAAAATAACTATTCCAAGATACAAAAGAATAATAAGAAGAAGAACTAATTTCGTTAATTAAAAGTACTTATTTCATAAACTAAAAATAATTAGTAACATAAAATATATAGTAACTTTATAAAGTTAAATTATTAATGATATATATACATATAATACATATAACATAATTATCATTAATCATATATTATAATTAAATATGTAATAGAGTATGTTATATTTAATAAATAAGGCAGATTGTAATATATACCATATAGTATTGTATTATATCATATGTTATATATTAATTTAAATATTAAATAATATTATTATAATGCATTACATAATATAATATATTAATATTGTTGATAGTATTACATTGCAAGCATATAATACTATTGATATTACATAAATATATTATCATAGTATTATATATTATAAGGGGAGGGATCCATTTAACACTTATGTATTATTAAATTAGTTTTACAAACTTTTATAATTCTTTATATAATTTATATTTATTTAATCCGAATGTCGTATTTCATATTTTATTCACTTAAATCATGCACATGAGTAAATAAAAAATATCTAACTATTTATTCGATATTAAAAATTTCTAACTATTAAATATATGCTAAAAAAACAATATTATTGATTGATTTGATAGATACGTTGGATCAATTTAAAATTTTATGTACACGACGAGTACAATTATATTACTAAATTTAACAGTTAGTTTGTCAAAATATTATTTTTACAAAAAGTTATGCAAGTGCTTAGTTTTATACTATTGTAAGTGAATGTCTTCTCTTATTATAATATTGTATTATAATTTTATATAACATATAATACATTTATATATTATTTAATATAATATTATTATAAAATGTTATAGTTCTAATTACACATAATTATATGATTATTGATGTTATAATATATAATATATAATATATAATATGATGTTATATTATAATATATAAATATTTAGTAATCATATATATAATCTATATTATTACAATTATATATAGTATATAATTATTGTATATTGTATCATATACAATGAGTCTATAATTATGTTATAATATCACACATATAATAAAACATATCATATTATGTTATATGTTAAGTATATTTATGTAATTAGAGTGATTTAATTAATTAAGCTAATTAAATTATCAAATATCTTCTAAAAAAATAAGATGTATCTTTAAATTTTAAAGGTATTTAACATAATTAATTAATTAATTTAGTTTTATAATTTATTATTATATTTTGTTTATAAAAATATTTTTTAAAATATAATTATATTTATATATAAACTAATTTTAGTTGCTTATCATTTTAAAATCTAGGACTAGCTCATTTAATAAAGTGTCTAATGGTTAAGTTGGAAAGCCAAGGTTTAAGTCTTACATTGAGTATAGATTTTCTGCATTTTATAAATGTAGATTTGGATAATGGATTCAATATCCGAATCCATTATCGGCATGTGTAATGTGGATTCAAATAATGGACATCCGAGGGTTCATATTTGCATTCGCTCCAAATTCGCTATCGATAGTAATTATAATATTTGAATTCAAAAATTATCCGAATTCGCAATAACCAAATCCATAAAAAATGGATCGGATAATTGCATATATCCGAATCTGCACTATCTGTTGTCATCCCTAAGTTAAGCTACTCACCCAAGCCTAAAGGCTTGCCCAATATTTGGGAAGATTAAGACAAAAATACTAGGCTAAAAAATAAGCTTTGGCAAAAAATTTAAGCCTGATTTAAAAAATGGGATAGGCCTTGGTTCTGATTTCAGCTCGGCCCATTTTACTATTTCATAGTATATATTAATTTTATATTTTATACATTATGTAATATATATATATAATGTTATATTGTAAACATTAAAAACTAGGTTAAATTGTTTACATTTTTAAACTTAGTAAAAGAAAAATATTAAATAAATAAAGATTAAAATTCAAAAAATATATATTTTAAAAAATTTAATATGGGTAGGCCTAAACGAATTTGGATTGTCCATTTATAAATATGTGTGGGCTTGGACAAAATTGGAAACCCATGTTTATTGGTGTTGGGCAAGTATGTTTGATGTTATATCATGCTTAAGCTTGGCCTGAATCTCACCTGCCTGACCCATAAGCACCTTTAGGTACAGATGTTGCTTGATAATATATATTAAAGTTTAGGTTTTTATGTTTTTATTATGTCACCTTTATATTTTCTTTTGTTATACTACTAGTCTAAAGTCTAACAAATGTTTTTTTTCCCAATTTTGTTATGGCATCATCTATTATGGTTTTCATATTTTTTAATTTACCTTATTACTTTGTTATATTATTATCAAACTAAAATTATCATTATTTAAAATAATAATAATACAATAAGAATAATATTTAAAGAAGCACTTAAAATTTTTCACTAATAAAATATATAAACTCTCCATATTCAATAAGTTTAACTAATTAAATTAAAAAAAATGATAAATTGATGATATACCCCGTCAATAATGTTTTTAAAGCTCATAATATGATTTACTTTTTGATAAATTGTTATTTCATATATAAAATACAAATTAAGTTTTTAGTATTTAATTAAATTATTAAAAAAATATTAAAATAAAATTGATAATTAAAGTTCTTGTCTTACAAAAAATTATTTAATTATAATTTTATAATTTTTATTTTTAATACTAAATTTGAGTCGGGTTCAAGTCAATGTCAAGTTCGAATTCATTCGAGTTTGAGCCGTTTCAGATTTAGATTTTTTTAAGTTTAAATTTTTAATTTTTTTTATTAAATCGAATTTAGTTTAAGTTGGAGCGTAAATTTTTCAAGTGAATTTTTGAGTTTAAATTGATTTTGCCGCCTCTACTAATTTTGTTTTCGTTAAAGTGGCTTAAGGTGTTGGCTCGATACTCACTTTGTTGTCACTTGTGATGGCAAGATTAATTGACATATATATATATATATATATATATATATATATATTTACGCACACTCTAAAATTGGCAAACTATTACTTGCGTGAAAATAAAAAATAATGATGTAAAAGGTTTTATTTAAAAAGAAAGTGGGTAATCTTGAAAAGAGTGATAAATTTTAAGAAGTTGTTAATTTGTTTTTAAAAAATTATATAAAATATTTAAAAGATTTTAATATCACTATTTTATTATTTTATACTATAAATTTATTTGGTTTTTGTAAATTTATTAACTGAGTTAATGTCATTTAACTTATAACACCAAATTAAGTCACACAAATTATAATAATATAAATATATATTTATGTAGTGTCAATAAATTATACGATATTATCTCATTTAAAGTATTTAAAATTAAATACAGATGATATGCTAATTCACCACTTTGAAATTCTTTTCCTATAAAACGGAAAACAGTTGAAAAATTCTTATAGCATTTAGGTTTACTTTTGGGAAAGTTATTGAATTTGGTTAACGAAAGTTACCTCAATATATGTAAATTATATGCATTTGGATATACTAAAGTAGTCTCTGAGTAGTCTAACATATACCCATTTATAAAACTG
>JBBYHK010128154.1:0-32884 GCA_038382065.1 Adansonia grandidieri | reverse complement strand
GGCCTAGTGGGGACAATAAAGGAAATACTTTTCTTATTTGTGAAGTGATAATAAAAGAAGGCCACTTTTTATCCCAACGATGATGACTTGGGTTGAAAAGGCAGCTCTTGAAAAAATGATTTATCTTAATAACATAATATTGCATTCTAGTTTTCTTTATTTTAAAAAGACAAAAGTTCAAAGCTTCAACACTTACCCTTATGAAATAAGGCATTTCATATGTCAGAAATAAGAACTTCTCCTCACTTTGTAAAATTGGCTCTTTAGTCTTATCCCTTAATGGAAAGGGTGATTCTTAGGTTTTTCCATTTTAAAAGGAATTTTGCAAGTTTAACAAGTGTAGTAACATAGTATTCTTATATATGAGGGGTAAAAATGGTCATTTATTACCTCAAATGTGAACATTATGATGAAAGGTCATTTGTTTCCAAAAGGCGTGGGGTTAAAGGATTTCATCCCAGATTGTAAGATTGTGAAGTTTTCTTCTCCTTGTCAAAGTATGCGTATGATATCCAAAACGGAATCTTAGATTATTATCCTAATTGTTTTTGCATACATTACTTGGAATCTTAAAAATAAATAAAATTAAGAAGATAAAGAAGAAAATATGTGATGGAGTAAATTAAAGGTAATCATTTAGGAAATTAAAATACATCACACATATGAATCCACGATGATGATGACAAACAGATTAAATTAAACTATAAAAATTCTCAATTTCTTTAAAGATGGCATGTGATTTTCATTATTTTCCTTACTATAAAAGGATTTTACCACTATATGCTTGACTTAGTTTTTTTTATTTAATCTCAGCAAGTATGCTTTGACCAAATTTTGCACCTTTCTTTTCAAAGCTCCATGTTCTTTGATGAATGGCCTAAGCTCCTAATGTGATAACCATAGGTGCACTAATGCCTTAACCTTCTAGGTAGGGAAAATTGCGAAGGCTTAGAATGTATTGGTGAGACCAAGTGATCTTCAATGAGTGGAAGGAGTAATTTTATGTAAGATATCAAGATTAATTTTATAAGGATTTTATCCTTATTATCCTGTTGTCTTTTCTAGTCACTTAAAAGATTATTTGGTTGAGTAGCAAGATTAACGATGGTATATGTGTTGAGCCAATCATAGGAAGAAATGTTTATGGATAGAAATTTGTGTTTGGCCTTACTGCACCATCACCTAAAATATAGCAACAAGGCTACCTACTAAAGTATGGGTTGTATAGGGTAAAACGTCCCACTTGCTGCCCTTCATAGGTTATAGCTTAGATGTCTTCTTTTTTTGGTACCTCCTTTCTCTTAATATTGGATGATAAGTTTATAAATCACATATGTTATACATTTTTTATTGCTAGTTTTTGTTATGTTTTCTGTCTTTATTTTGGTTACTTATGTTTGTTTTTTAATTTTAGATTTAGTTTGGAGAATGAAGCAAAAACATGTTAATGATGATGTTAATGAGTTTGTAATATCAAAATCACAAGTATGGGAGAAGATATTCAAGTCAAATGGATGAGATTTTTTAGTAAAAGCTTGGTACTTGCACTTTAACTAACAAGTAGATACTTGCTTAAAATGAATCATAATTAGTCAACCAAATCTGCTTTAAAAGTGACATCTAGATTTCTTATTTTGATAAGATTCTCCAACTTTACCTAGGGTTCTTTTTCAACCACTATGAATAGAAACCAAAAAGTTGGCATTCAAAAAGAGAAACATTAGAATTAAGAAAAGGCTAAGAGCATAAAGAGAACTAAGAGGGAAAAAGAGGATAACAAGGAAGATTACAGCCTAGCATCACACTTAAGTTTTTTGTTCTCTCTTTCTTTTCTTTTCTTTCATTCTTGTTGTAATTTTTGATGAATCTAGTATTGAACACATCAAACAAGTGTAACTAAATTCTTTTATGGTTAAGGGTGATTACAAAGCCCTAGACATATCTTTGTAATTAATTTTTAGAATTATTCAACAATTATCTATCAAAATTGCTTATGTTTTTCCAGAAAAATAGTTTATGATTCTTATCTTGATTTGTTTAGGAGCACAACTAAATAAACCTTGATTATTACCTATTGCTGGATTAAGAATCTTGATTCATAATTGTCTTTTTGTCCTATTCATTAGTCATAGTTTGTGATCAATGATTATGGTCTAGTTTTTATTAATTGTGACATGGAATATAACCTGAGTTAAATAATTTGAGATTCTATGTTTATTGCTTAAACTAACTTAGGTTTCTTATCTTAAAGCTTTTATTAATTTTAATCTAGAGAGTTTATTCAAGGTTACATAACAATTAAGGATTAAATAGAGATCTTATTCTATTTAACTAAGATTATGGTAGCAGAGCTTGTTGTTATCTATGGTTACTACTTCTAAGAGATAATTAGAGATAATTCTGATATTGATTCATAGTTTATGTTTAGAGGTGGAAAATACTTCTTTAACGATACTTTTCATCATTATTGTCATTTTTTATTTTATTTTCTTAAATCTTAGTTTAACTTTTAGGTGTTCTTATTTTATTTATCCAATCAATCATCACCATAGTTTACTTTATTCTTTTGATAAGGTCTTTTTAATTTGTCTAGTTATATTAGGTTTTCTTACAATTTTATGGATACTGTTAGTGTATGCCCTTGAACCTAGATTAGGTCATGGGATACATAGTCAAGTAAAGTCATACATGTTATTAGGCTTTAGTAACATAGGTTTTTCTTCATGTTACTAGTGTGATTGACACTTATGCAAATACTAATTGGATGAAGCCCTTAAAACACAAAAATGTTCCTAGTATCATATTATCAAGATGAGGCATTAACTATTATATGCTTAGCCTCCATGCATTCTCATAGAGGCTAAAGTATATGAGATACTTGGGGATAGCATATAAGTTCTTGTTGTGTGAAAAATATTCACTGAACTTGGCCAGAATGAAAACTCCATTTCATAAAGTCACTCAAGTGTCTACAGAATATCATATGCTAGTCATGTATAATAGTCCTTGACTTGTAATATCAGATCATCTTGTATAAAGAGTGTTATGCATTGATTCCATCACAAATAGGTCTACAATAGATGGATTCTTATGGTATGTGGTTTTGGATATAGCATAAATCATATGGTGGATGAATGAGTGATCTAGAGAGGATTCACCACTCCAAGTGACATTGGAGACATATCTCGAGTATTCTAAACTATGGTTAATTGGATTAAAATATCTAGTCAGAGTATAAATGAATTATGAGGAATCATTCCTTATAGATTGATGAACATTAACCATAAGTTGCAAAAACTAATATAGATAGAGGTTTGAGTAGACATTGGACCATACTCACCCTCAATCTAGGATATATGGTGAAAGGACGTACTACAGTAAAAGGTTAGTTTCTATAAGGTGACATTGACTCTTCAACATTTGGCTGGTCATGAGGGGTTACAAGATCCAACTCTTGATCTATGAACATGATTAATAAGATTATTTATATTCATTGCCAACATGTTAGGAATCTAATAGGTTAATACAATAAGATAGATCTGTTGGATTAAATCTGAGGTATAATTAAGTATTACTTAATTAAGTAAAAGGTAATTTGAATAAAGGACTTAATTGAATAAGTTCAATTATTTAAGACAACATTAGATTTTTGAAATCTAGATTTTGTTGTCTAATTAAGACATTAATAATAGCATTGTTTTATTAAAATAATGTCTAAACTAAGACATAAATTATAAAGGTGGATAAACACTAGTTCTAGTTGAAATAGGATTCACCTAGACTTAGGATTTAATTGAGAATCAAATTTCCTATCTCATAAATTATTTATTATCCCTCGAAATATTATATAAATATTAATTATTTAATAATTATTATTAAATAATATTAAAATTAATTTAAAAATAGTTTTAACTAAAGCAAGGATTTTATAAGGATAAAATCCACAAAGATGTGTATATACTAGTAATTTGTGTTTCTAAATTATTTATTCAATATTTTATCATTATTTGATAATTTTATTTGTTAAATAAATATTGCTTATTTATTTAGATAAATAACGAGTTGAATTAATTGGATTAAATTCATAAGAACACAAATTTGGCCCAAAACCCTTAATTATTGCGCAATTTACAAGGAATATGGTCCAAGCTTCTTGGGTTGATTTCTTTGGCCCAACTTTGGTGGATATTTTTCACCAAAATGGGAGGAGATTTGGCTGACCATTTACTTAACCTAAAACAAGGGCAATATGTTCAACTCATTTTGGGAGTTTTAACTAGGTCAAAACTATTCCATTTTAAATCCAACTAGGAATAGGATTGAGCTAGCGTCTATTGATATGACAGCCTTAAGGCTTTTAAAAGTGTTTTAAACTAAATTTGAGATAGGAGGCTGCTGATTATCATGAGCGAATATATTTTATTAGATAGAATTTAGTTTTCTTAAACAATATTCCCATCTACACATAACCTTAGCTTTTGTGCCACTTCCTTTAAAGGTTTTGTGCTTGGTGCAAACTTTGTTTATTCTTTATTCTTGGTTCTTAATTGATTTATGATTTAAAGTTACCGTTTGGTTGAAGGTTGATAACCTTTCTAGCTAGCACTAGAGAACCATCAGACCTTAAGAAGGTTTCAATAGCTACTTGTGTAGACAACCGTTAAAGGTAGGACACATGTATTATTTGTGATCCTTAAAAATCTTTCAGGACATCAGCCTCTTGGAGTTTTTTGTGCTTAGTCAAACATCTAACATTAAGGTAACTTTTGATTATATGCATGATTAAATCTTAAATTCATATTTTATGGTTTGCCACATGTAAGTTCCTCTTTAGAGATTAGTAGGGTAGTCCCGTTATTTCTATGTTTACTATTTCCACTGTGCTGATGTTTATGTTTAAATAATTTTTGAAATCTAATACATGCATGAGGCCGGACTTTACTAGGAAAAAGTTCCCTTTAGATATGACTCTTGCTTACTACTATACAAAATAGCAATCATAATTTATTGCAAGGATTTGATGGATACATTATTTAGTGTATCAATTTTTTAGTGCCATTGTCGAAGACCATTTTCTTTGATTTATTTATTGCTTGATTTTGTTTTTTGTTTTTAGTTTTACTTCTAATTAGTCTTTTTTTTTTTGGTTTTATTTGTTTATATCCAAAAAAAAGAGCTAGAATTGTGATTGCAAGTATTAAAGATTACTTACATGACTTAAATGTAATCAAAGTAAGCAATTTGTAGCTTATCCCTTGTCACCCTTTCACACTAAGCTTGTTCTCCACCATTTGAGTTAAATCCAACAATCCACACTACCCTTGAATTGACCAATTCATGAAAATGGAGAGATGGTTGTAAAAAACTAAACACTTAAGGAGTTGACAGCTCCAGATCTATATTAATAGCAATTGTGTATTGAGTATACTAACCTTGAGGTAACATTTAAGCTTAAATTTGGAATGGTTTATCTTCTCCCAACATTTCATGGTTTTGCTAGTGAAGATCCAAAGAAGCACCTTAAGGAGTTTTGTGCAGTATGTTCAAGCATGCAAATCAAATTGAGAACCCTTACATTCTCTCTAGCGAATTCTACAAAGGAATGGCTCTATCATCTACCTTTCAAGACCATCATTATATGGAATTAGATGAAAAGATTGTTCTTGGCAAAATATTTTCCTACAACACAATGGAGAATCTTTTTATGAGTATCAAGAAAAATTCAAAAAAGCTATACGCAAGTTGTTATCATTATTCGATAAGTGAAAAACTTCCAATCCAATATTTTTATGAAGGTTTCATGCCTATGGAGCATAGCATCATTGATACTGCAAGTGGATGGGCTTTAGTTAATAAGATTCATGAAGCCGTGAGGATTCTCATTTCCAACATGGCAGTATATTTCCAACAATTCAGTATGCGACATGACCCACCATAGCCCAAGAAAGTAAAGGAGGTAAGCATATTTTCTCTTGAATAACAACTTGTTCATCTTACTTCTCTTGTGTAGGGAATTTGCAGTCGGTAAAAAGCATATGGCATTTGTTCTATATTGGGCACATAGCTGATATATGTCCAACGCTTCAAAATGGTCTAAATAAGCAAGTTAATGCCATTGATGGTTTTCTATGCTAATAACATAAGTATGATCCATTTTTAGATGCATATAATCTAGGATGGAAAGATCATCCAAACTTCAGCTATGCAAGGAATCAACAATAAGCTGTTCCTTACTCTATTCCTTATTGACCACTAGGTTTTTAGTAAAAGATGCAATATCCATATCAAGCTCAACAACAACCAGTTCCACCAAACTCATGTATGTTTTTGGAAGACATTGTTAAAATCCTCGAACCTAACACTATGCAATTTCAACAGGAGGCTAGGGCAAGTATCCAAAGCTTGGAAAATCAAGTAAGGCAATTAGCTACAATAGTGATTGGAGGCAATAGATATAAGCAAGTTACCTTTTCAAACTATATTGAATCTAAGGGAAATTGTGAGCACTATGACTTTAAGAAGTGGGAAACAACTTGAGACACCATTTACTACACATCATTGGTGCCAATTAAGAAGTGAAAGGCCCAGGCTCATTCATATTGATATGGGCATAAAAATTGAATCAAAATTAAACATATGCAGCAGAATTAAACAAAAAAACACCTAGATTTCCTTAAGATCTTAGGCAAAATTTACTTGTGATCGGATAGCAATTTAAAACATTGAACTCATACCTACTAAGAGACTCATAACTTTAAGCATGCCGATCCTTACAAGAATTTACCATGGCTTGATTAGTACGATTTCTTTTAGAGGCCAAAAGTAGTCAAATTGTTCCACCTCTTATGATGATCTATACAAATATATATTAGAGCCTTCATGAGGTTCTATGGTTATTGGTGCTATCTAGAAAGCTTCGTAAGCCTCAACCAAAAGATATTTAGCCAACAAGTATAGATCCAATGTGATCCAGGGATGGTTCCCTTACCTATTGTGCCAAAGGGAAGGAGAAACAACTTTATAAGGAAATAGCTATTTTTCATAGATGCCAACAAACAAATCCATAATTCTTGATTTTGATTGATTTGTTTAGGATAGAAAAGTAATTTTTTATCTTTTATTATGATCAAAAACACTTTCTAACTATTTGGAATGCAAATCAACATAATCAGGCTTGCGGAAGTAAGGATTTTAAAATTTGGCCAGCTTCACAATTTTTGTGAAAAATTAATCTTTCAAAGTCAAAGAGCTATTTTGCTACTTTTGTTGTGTCAAGAATGATTCAAAAACACTAAAAAAAGCAACATTATGCAAAAAAAGCAATATTATGCAAAAAAAGCTTTGGAAAGCAAAAAGTTATGCCAAACCCTAAAAAAGTTTAGGGTTAGTGCCTAGGGTTTTTTTTTATTAGCCAAAAAGCCTTAATAATATATTTAAATGCATCTTAGGCTAGGTTAAGCTTGACTAATGGGTCAACTAAGCCTATTACTAATATACCAAAATAGTGGCCCCACTTTGGAGTGTTTCTTGAAGCCCAATTAAAGTTATTTTAATTAGCCTTTTCAAGATTGGACCTTAATAGTAACTTATTAATATTTTAGCCAAATACCACACCAAAGATAGCTATTCCATGCACCTAGCCCATTAGCAAGCCCAACTTGGAATAGTTCACAGCTAAACTCTCTTGACTTAATAATTAGGGCTTTTAGCCAACCCATAAATTTACGTGTTAGATAATTTAATGCATAACTAAATTTTCTAACTCAAGTAAAGCAATTTTTAGTTCATATAAATAACATTAAATAATTATGCTATAATTATTTAATTTTTTAAATACATTTATTTGGACTTATTTAATATTATCCCTAAAACCATGTTTATAAATGACATTATCTTGATAAGACATTTTAATCTTTATTGCCATATTAAGACATCTTTAATTAGATTTCATAAATTTAATTTATGTCTTAAATTATTCTTAATTGAACTTATTCAATTAAGTCCTCCTTATTCTAACTTTTATTTTACAAATCTAATTTATGTCTTAAATTATCTTGATAAGACATTATTATCTTTATTGCAATATTAAAAAATTTTTAATTAGATTTCAGAAATCTAATTTATGTCTTAAATTATTCTTAATTGAACTTAAATCCTTCTCTTTTGTATATTTTATTAAATTAAGTCTTCCTCATTCTATCTTTTATTTAATTAAGTCCACCTAACATGCATGGAGTGTCAACATGGTTTTGGCAAGCCTTTCAGTGTTCAATATCTCAATGTAATAAACTCCTTTTCATCATATATCTTAGAATTTGGAAGAGCATGGTTAAATGTCTACTCTTTGCTTATTCTGTTTTAGTATTTAACCCCTGTGTGTTAACTCAATAATCAATACTCCCTTGGCCAAGGACTTTGAGTTAATACGTGCCAAGTACATGTGAGATGTGTCCTCTCAAATCATTTGGGGTGATGAATCCTTTCACTAATTCATCTAGCATATGATTCATGGCATACCCAAAACCACTTCACCATAAGCATCCATCTATTGTGGACCCATTTGTGACAAAATCAAAGCATGACACTCTTTATATGAGATGACCTAGTGTCACAAGTCTAAGGACAACTTACACTATTAACATATAAGAGTGCTTCCATAGACATTTAAGTGAAATAAAAAATAGAACTCTCATAACGAGTCTATTTAGTGAACTTGTTGCCATAACAAGCACCCATATAATAATGTCCCCACGTATCTTTATACTTCAATTTATGAGATCAATTACATGCATCCTATACATAAAGGCTTACCTATGCTAGTCTTTATGTATTGTCAATGCCCTGTCTTAACAATATGATGATAAGGAACATTTTTAGAAATATGGTTTTTATGCATAGGGATCTCATAATTATAATTATTTATAGTTCCCTTGCAAGGCTAATGTGTTTCATGGGCTTTATCTACATAATATATTTATAACAATTATAAAATTAAATCTTAGGGATAAAGAAATACCTTTATAACTTTAATTAAATATAATGTTTGATTGCATGAAATCACTAAATGCTAATGGCTTACAAGCCATAATGATTGGCTTATAGAGCTTACACCAATAATCTTCCACTAGAACTAAAGGCAATTTCTTATTTGTCTAAGTCTCATAGCCTTTATATGATGCTCATGTTTTTGTTAGGACATAACTTTAGTGAAAGGATTAGCTAAGTTCTCCTTGGTGGGAACTCATTCCATACTAACATCATGTCTCTCTATAATATCTCTAATGACGTAATGCCAGCTTAACACACATTTGGATTTATGATGAGACCTTGGTTCCTTAACTTGCACTGTGGCTTTATTGTTATCACAATAAAATCATATAGGATCAATAATGCTTGGAACCACTCCAAGTTCAAATGATAAACTTTTTCATCTAAACTACCTTTTTCATGGCCTCACACGTAAAGATGTATTCAGTTTTAGATGTTTAGTTTATAGTTGTAGCCTATTTGGAACTTTTCAATCTATTTGCAACACCATTAAGGGTATATATAAAACCACCTTGCAATTTGCTGTCATCCCAATCAGATTGGAAGCTAGATTAGTATAAACTCTTACATAGAGTTTAGCACTTCCATAAAGTAGAAAGATGTCCTTAGTCCTTCGCAAGTATTTAAGGATATTCTTTACAATAATCTAATGACTTTTCACCAGATCACTATGGTATCTGCTTATGATACCTAGAGCATATGATACATATGGTCTTGCACATAGCATAGCATACATAATGGATCCAATAGCCATGGCATATGGGATCTTATTCATCCATGCTTTCCCATCTGATGTTTTAGGGCACATCTGTTTCAAGTAATGCAAACCATGTATACCATAGGTAAGTTTCCTCTCTTATAGTTTTTCATGCTAAACCTTTTTAGCACCTTGCCTTTGTAAGTGGATTAGTATAAGCCAAGCAGTTTTTTCAATCCATCTCTAAAGATCTTTATTCTTAGAATGTATACTACTTCTTTTAAGTCCTTCATGGAGAATTGTATGGACATCCAGACCATAGTGGCTTGTAGCTTTAGTATGTTGTTTCCTATAAGTAATATGTCATAACATACATCAGTAAGAAAACAATAGCTTGCAAATTTGTCTTCTTATAGACAAAAAAATCATCTGGATTCTTTATGAAGCCAAATTCTTTAACTGCTTCATCGAATTTAATGTTCTAACTCTGTGAAGCTTAAACTAGCCTATATATCAACTTTCTCAGTCTACATACTTGATTTGGATTTGATGTAGATGCTAAACCATTAGGATGTGTCATGTGCAGTTCCTCTTGCAAGTTTTCATTGAAAAATGCAGTTTTTACATTTATCTACAATATCTTGAGTCATGATATGCATCTATAGCAAGTATAATTCGAATAGATTTTATCATGGCAACTATTGAAAAGGTTTCCTCATAATCACTACCTTTTACTTGATTATAACCTTTTGCCACAAATTTAGCATTATACATTTACGCATTACCATCTATGTTAATCTTTCCCTTAGAGACCTATTTATAGGTTTTATCCTTTCGGATAGCTCAATCTAAGTCTATATTTGGTTGACTTTTGTGACATCCATTTCAGATCTCATGGCTTTAAGCCATTTATCAAAATCAATATCAGATATTGCTTCCTTAAAATTGGTGGATTTAGTATCATAAGGCAGGTTATCTTGATCCTTAAAAAATCGTATCTTTTTGGAGCTTACCTAATCTTACGGTATTGATATAGATATGTCTCTTAAGCTTCAAGTTGAGCATCTGATGCTTCAACTATTGGCTTAGGTTCAATAAGAATGTTAATTTATGGTTCTTGAATTTCTTTAGGATTAACTTTACTCCCACTGAACTCTTTTAGTAGAAACTATTTTTCAAAGAAGATTACATGTTTGGAAATAAAGATTTTATTTTGTTAGGTGGTAAAAGTAGTATCCATGTGACTCTTTTGGATACCCCATAAATCTACATTTGATTGATTTGGCTAGTAGCTTATCAGTTGTTGTAAGCTAGACAACCCTAAATTTTAAGATAAGATAACACTTGTTTTTTATAATAACACATATCATAAGGCATTTTATCCAAGAATTTAGATGGAACTCTATTTAGAAGATATGTAGCATTTTCTAACGCTTATTCCTAAAAGGATATTGGAAAGTCTGCCTTAGACATCATGGAATTAACCATGTCCAACAAGGTTCAATTTCTTCTTTTAGACACTCTATTATGTTGTTTAGTTCCATGTGGAATCCATTGCGACAAAATACCATTCTTTGTTAGCTGACACAAGAATTCCTGACTTAAGTATTCTCTTTGACCATCAAATTGAAGAGCTAGAATACTTTTGCCGATTTGTTTTTCTACTTCAACCTTAAAATCTTTGAGCTTTTCAAAAGCTTTAGACTTGTACTTCATTATGTACACATACCTATACCTTGAGTAATCTTAGTAAAGGTAATAAAGTAAGAATACCTTTGTCTAGCCATTTTATTCATAGGACCACATATATCTATATGCATAATGCCTATAAATCACTAGCCCTTTCACTTATACTAGTGAAGGGAGTCTTGGTCATCTTTTCATGGAGACAACATTCACATGTCCCATACGATTCATAGTCAAATAGGTTAAGATAGCCTTACTTATGTAACTTGGCTGTTTGAGTCTCATTAACATGCCTAAGCCTACAATGCTAGATATAGGTGTTTAATGGGTTATTCCTTTTAGCTCTTTTCATATTTATATTAAGCAAAGGCATTTCAGGATCCAACATAAATAACGTATTCTTTAATGAGGTCGATCTATAGACCATGTCATTTAAAATTATGGTACAGCTTTTGCTTTTCATTCTAACTTTGAAATCATCATTATCAGTGAGGTATGAAACTGAAATGATATTTCTTGATAGTTTGGGAACATAAAGGCATTATTTTAGTTTCAAGCTCATGCTTGTAGGTGATGATAATTCGATGGTGTTGGCTTTAACTTTTGACTATTACCCATTCTTATGATCACTTCATTAGAGCCAACTCCCTTATGTTTTTTAATAATTTCATGTCATTACACAAGTGTAATCCATAACCTAAATCAATTCTCCAAGTAGTTAAATCAATAGTGGAGTAATTCAACTCAATCATGTGATGGTCAACTACCTTCATTTTATTGAGAACACTTCTCAATTTCACATACCAATCAAAACACTTTAGGCTTAAGGTATCAAATATGCCTCACAATGCAATTAATATAAATACCATTATCAACAACCTAGTATAAAATGAGTATATATAAGTCATTCATGTATTAAATCATTATTGGTTTTTCCTACCAATTTTTCAAATAATAGCCTTTACTATTATTTGAAAATCTCTTCAAAGTATTTCTAGTGGAAGGGATGCCTTTCAAAATGTTACGATCTTAAGGATAGCCCAACAAATCATAGGCCTAATTAGGTAGGCAACATAGCTTGTCAATTGCATCTTTATGCAACTCCCAGATTAGTTAGGTAGCAACTCTTTGCTTAAATGTGTCATATGCATTTCGCCTAACCATAGCCTCTAACACTATGTGGTCAAGTTTATAAGCAACCATACAACAGGGCATTAGTTGAGTAGGACCCATTAATTATAGCTCAAGTAGTTCGGACGAAAAGAACCATGGGATAGCCTAACAAATTCCCATGGTTGAAACTCGGGTATCTTTTAAAGCTAATGAAAGTTATCTTTATTATGCAAAGCATATGACTCAGTATTGTACAAGGGATTTCATTTGTTCATTTTATCCTTTAATTAAGGTCTCATCATATTTGCATGCATAGCATTTATAATATCGCATAAAATAAATCATTATTAAGCATACTACTTGGATGATTATGGACTATACTATCTAATGCAATTTTCTTGAGCAATCAAAGGAAATTGCTTGGTAAATTCCTAGGTGATTACATGCAAAGTCTTTGAAAACTTTTTTCTAATCTCCCAAGCTTCATGGTGCCTTCGCTTAGATCTCCATCTTTGAGCTACAAAATCTTTTCAATCAACCCTAATTTTTCACTTATGTAAACTAATTCCATTTATAACAAAGAAACTTTAAGTTACATTTAAGAGGAATTAGGTAAGAAAAGAATTTTTGCAGAAAATAGAGATAAGGCAGGGTTTGCAGACCCTATTTAAAAAATTTTAAACATCCATAAATAATTAATCATACATTTATAATCATATTAAGCCTAGTCCATAATCATCCCATACATCTACAATCAATTTTTTTATACTTAAATAATTTATCCCCATTTAATTTAATTAAGAAAATAATTTTTTTTACGTGATTGATATTAATTCTAATTATATTAGAATAAATCCCATTCTAAATAGGTTTAATCATTTAAATTAAATATAATTTTCAATTAATCAAATTAATTGAATGTTAATTCCATGCTTATTATGGTATCCAATTTATATCTTAAACAATTTTAAAAAATAATTCAGTTAGATAATTAGGTGTTTGATGATATATAAGAGTTTTAATGGGAACAACCTCTTAGGAAGGTGTATTACGCCAACTATTCTAACTAATTAATAAAATCATATTGTAACTAATTAAAATTGAATAACAAACATAATTAACCTGTAGGAAATTTAAAAATAAAAATAATTTTCTTTAATTTTTTTAATTTAAGAATGAATCAAGATAGCATCAAAAGAATAAAATCTTTAATTAGTAACAATTAAAACACAAGATTAATCAAATCAATGTAAGGAGGCTAATGATACCATATTAAGAAATCTTAGGGAAGCAAGTAATAAGATTACAAAAATTTATAAACTAATTATAAACATGGCAGTGGAAACATAACAATAAAGATAATCTGAGACTCCCTAAATAAGATCAATTTGCAAGATCTTGATTAATCTTTTAGATCAGGAAACCTAATAAACTATTCAAATTCTAACATATCTCAATCTTGAGAAGTTTTTGAGTAATTCCATGACCTAATTACAAGAAACACCGAGCTCAGTTATTATAAACCAAAGCTATCCAAGCCTTCAGCCTCTAATAGTTATCCTTATAGGTGACCCAAGAAACTTTCAATAAGGAAGACTTTGTTGCCGGGATAGGTTTCAATAAACCTTCCCTTGCACTTAGAAGACCTCGATTCAATAATCAAAATAAAGAATAAAAGCAATTTTCCTCTTGTTGCAAAGAAGTTGGTGCAATCCTCCACTAGGATTCTAAGAGGATGTTGCCTAACCCTATTGTGGTATCCTTTGGTCAAATTCAAAGCTTCCAAGCCCCTATGAGGGATGACAAACATGGGCTTATATAGCCTAGGGTTTAATATTTTAATTTATGAGAAATTAGAATTTTGCCTCTGGACTATTTAAACATATTCATGGGTTTAGGGCCAATATGTTTCATGGGTTTTATCTATATAAGATATTTATAACAATTATACAATTAAATCTTATGGATAAAGAAATACCTTTATAACATAATTAAATATAATGTTTGATTACATGAAATCACTAAATACTAACTCCTTATAAGGCATAACAATTGGCTTGTGAGGCTTACACCAACACTTGGCCTAGTAGGCTATTCTTGGATATGCTATTCAATGTGGGCCTAATCAATGGATTTTGGCCCATTAAAACTTATTAGCATCACGTATACTTCTCAACAATAGTCTATTAGTTGCGTTAGGTTTTTACCTATTATGAACCAAAGCATTTTGTAGTTAATAATTTGTGACTTCAATCATTAAGTAAGGTTTTACAACTTTAATGATTGCCTCATTATTTTATCGGCATTATAGCCCTTAACTATAGTACGAGAAGTTTAACATTTGAATCTTCCTAATGAGCTAGGCACCCTTTTCATCATTCCATGAGGATAGCCTAACATACCCCGGAGGAACTAATTTGGTAGGTAACATAGCTTACCATTTGCATCTCAATGCAACTCTTAGATTAGCCAGGTGGTAACTCTTTACCTAAATGCATCATATGTATCTCACCTAACCATCGCCTCTAATGCAACATAGTCAAGTATATAAGCATCTAGATAATTCGATATTAGTTGAGTAAGGCTCATTATATATAACTCAAGCAACACAAATAGCAAGGACCTTAGCGATAGCCCAACAAGTCTTCCATGGTTAAAACTAGGGTATCTTATTATAAATGATGGAAGACGTTTGATCATGCATAGGGATGGAGTTAATATTTTATGAAGGATTTTTAGCATTTATCTTAGGTCTCATTGCTTTGTTTGATTAGCATGCTTAGCATTTATTCAATATTATATCACATATATATAAATTCAAAATAAATCTAACACATGCAACCTACTAGGATGAGTGTGGACTTTATCTATCTAGTTTCCTTAAGCCACTAGGAAACTAGTCTAAACCTAAATCTAAATCTATAAGTCTTATGTAACAATTTTAGATCTTTATAAGAAACCTTGAGTTACATTCTAGACAAGTTATGTGAGAAGAGAATTTACAACCCATAATTAAAAGAAAAGGTAGGGTTCGTACACCCTATTTATAAAATAAAAACCAAAAAAAAATTCAACCATCCATAACCTAGTCATACTAAGGTCTAGAACATAATCATTCTTATGCTAACATGATCATATTATAAGGATGAAATAATATTAGAATAACCAATATCACTTAGTGATCTTGTGTGTCATTTGCATAAACCTCATTAAATAATTTTAGATGATTTATCAAATTATTTAGTAATTTTGGTTCTTTAGTTAGAACATTTTTAATTAAATTCCTAACTTTTAGGTAGCTTGTCTTAAATTAGACATTACCTAACTATTAGGTTGTTTGTCTTAATTAAGACATTATTTAACTTTTAGATAACTTTGTCTTAATTTGAGCTAACCATCCACCCTAGGAAACTCGTTTTCCAAAAAAATATTTTAAGACATTAAATTAGACATTACCTAATTTTTAGGTTGTTTGTCTTAATTAGACATTATCTAACTTTTAGATAACTTTGTCATAATTTGTACAAACTATTTAACATGTAATATTTCCTAAAACCATTTAGGAAACTTGTATTCCAAAATTTTTGAAGTCTGAGAAGTTGATCTATATGTAGTTTAATTAGGAAAATAATGTTCATAGATGATTAACATTTATTCTAATCATATTAGAACAAATCCTAACAAATTAGGATTAATTGTTTAAAGTAAATATATTTATTTAATTAAATAATTTAATTAAATTTTAATTCGATGTTTACTTCATTATCCAAAATGTCTTTAACATATTAAGAAAAATTTACAACTGGATAATTAGGTGTTTAATGGTAACTAGGAGTCCTGATGGAACTCAACCTTTTAAGGAGGTTATTGCGTTAACCTCTTGCTAACATTTAGTAAATATCATTTTTATTTTGATTTGGATTATTTTGATCTAATCATGTCAGACCTAAAATTTTAAGAAAATTCAAGTTGCATGATCCTACTCCAAGTAAGAGAAGGTGGTGCATTAGGTTTCCCAGACTTACCAGGATTTAGTTCCCATCACGCTTCTCATTCAAGCTATCCTAGTCTAACTTAAATTATATCGTCTTCTCCTACTAAATGTAGTGTAAGCCCTACAAGCCAATTGGATTTGCTTATAACACACTAGCTTTTACTTATTTCATGTAAAATTTATTATTATTAGATTAATGTAATGAGATATTTCTTTATCCATAAGTTATAATATAACTGTTATTAATAGCTTATGAAGATAAAGCTCGCACATTGGCTTTGCAAAGGAATTGTAAAGAGTTGTAATTATGAGCCATTTTATTGTTTCTAAAACCGTTTTTGGTCATTTTATTGTTTATATAAGCCCTACAAGCCAATCGTTATGGCCTATGAGGCATTACTATTAGCGATTTCATGTAATCAAACATTTTATTTATTTAATGTTATAAAGGTACATCTTTATCCATAAAATTTAATTATATAATTGTTTTAAATATCTTATGTTTATAAAGCCAATGAAACACATTGGCCTTAAAGGGAATTACAAAGAGTTACAACTATAAAACCCCTATGCAACAAAGCCATGTTTCTAAAAATGTTCCTAGTCATTATGTTGTCAAGATAAGGCATTAACAATGCACAAAGGCTAGCTTGTGTAAGCCTCTATGCATAGGATACATGCAACTGATCTTATATATTAAAGTATAAAGATACTTGGGGCATCATATGGGTGCTTGTTATGGTAACAAATTTACTAAACATGACCTGCTGTGAGAGTTCCATATGGTGTTTCACTCAAGTATCTATGGAAATACTCTCATATGTTAGTAGTGTAAATGATCTTTAGACTTTTGACCCTATATGAAGTGTGTTATACTTTCATTCTGACGTAAATGGGTCCATAATATATGGATGCTTATGGTAGGGTGGTTTTGGTTATGACATGAATCATATGGTAGGTGAATGAGTGGTCTAAAGGGGACATATCTTATATGTACATGGCCCATGTTAACTCAAAATCCTTGGCCAAGGTAGTATTGATTATGGAGTTAACACATAGGGGTTGCAAAACTAATATGGAATGAGCTAAATGTAGCCACTGAACCATGCTTTAGTAATTCTGAGATACATGATGAAAGGTTATTTATTACACTTAGATACTGAACATTGAAAGGCTTGTCAAACCATCTTAACATTTCTTGTATGTTGGGTAGCCATGGTGCATTGCTAGATGCCAATCTTGGTCTATAAAAATAAAATATTCTTTATTAGGCTACTTTATATTTCTTGCCACCATGATGGGGGCCTAATAGGTCACAGACATAAGGATGATTAGTATAAATTAAATTGACACTGGCTTTACAGCTCTAACACAAGTAATGGTTACTTACGCCTAATTTGAATGAGTTCATATGGGCCATAGGCAAAAGTGTAATTTTTTAAGAATTAAAATTTTAAACCTTGGATATATTGCTGTAAGATTATCATCCCATGTAGATGATCATGCATTTGAAAAATTGGTCACCAAAGCTTAGAAAACTTAGTTATTGTTTTTTCCCTAAAACCTTAAAAAGATTGAATAATCTTTGGTTTCTTGGAAGAAAAATTGTTTTCTTCTTGGCCTTTTGATTGTTGAATCAGGATTTTCTAAGTGCAAGGAAGGTTTACTGAAATGTAAGCCATTAGCATGGCCCCTAACAGCAAAGTTTCTTCCATGTTGTAGGTTTTCTAGGTCACCTATATGGATAATTGTTATAGGTTGGATGCTTAGATAGCTTTTGTTTATGATAATCGAGCTTAGTGTTTTTGATAATTGGGCCATGGAATCACTAAAAGACATCTCAAGATTGAGGAATGTTTGAATCTTGAATAGAGCTTTAGTTTTTTTTTTATCTTAAATATTAATCAAGATTATGCAAGATGATCTTGTTTAGAGAGTCTCGAATTATCTTTATTGTTATGTGTCCGCTGCTATGCTTACATGTTATTTATAAAATTATTTTAATCTAATTACTTGCTACTCCAAGACTTCCTACACGTATTGTCAAGACAAGTCATTAACAATGCACAAAGACTGGCATATGTTAAGCTTTTATGCATATGATGCATGCAATTAATCTCAAAAGTTGAAGTATTATAATACTTGAGGATAACATATGGATGCTTATTAGTAGTGTAGTAATCCTTTAGACTTGTGTCACTAGGTCACCTTGTATGTAAATTGATATACTTAGAGATCATCACGATCTGGTCTACTTTAATGGATGCCTAAGGTAGGGTGGTTTTAGGTATGTTATGAAGAATACTAAAGGTGGATGAGTTGTCTAGAATGGATTCATCACTCGAAGTGATATAGGGGACATATCTTGATTGTTCCTATCTATGTTAACTTAGAAGTCCTTGACCAAGGCAATACTAATTATGAAATTAGCACATAAGGGCTATAGGACTAATATCTGTTGCAACATGGCCCAGATACGAATTCTAACTAGCCTAACTTAAAAGGCAGGTGTACCTTTCATTCCTATATATCTCTATATATCATTACTTTTTTTATTATTGAAGGCCATATCATTATTATCCTTTCCTTATTTTTGTGTCTAGGGATAAGTTATCAAGATGAATCGCTCACCCAACTTAACTCTAAATAGTCGTTATGAAATGACTATTTATTTTTCTTAGAGTTGCCAATAATCTAATTTAGCTAGGTGAGATTGGTCATCTATCAGAGTTTATATTTTAAGGGTTACAAAACCCTAGAAAACAAACTTCGAGGTCTAAGCTCATACCAGAGATCTATGAAAAGGTTCGGGAGTTGGTTACAATCATGAGTAAAGATCGACCCTCTCATGATGCCTAAATATTGGTACCTTATTAATTACATGTTAACTTAAATTTTGATTTTCATTCAGTTTCAATATCCAGTATTTAATTATAATTCCCATATTTTAAAATTTCATAAAATAAATTTATTATTGCATATGAGAAAATCAAGTTTTAAATGTTTTTCAAAAATCAAAACATCTTTCACACCATTCTGGAGAACCAGAAGACTATGAAGGTTTTTATTATTCTCTTTTGTACCCCGCGAAAGAGTAAGAAGAATACAAAAAGTTTTAGAAAATCAAAATATCTATTGTACCTTGCTACAGAGCCCAAAGAATACAAAAGAATTTAGTTTTTGGAAATTTAAAAGATCCCAATTTTCTCATTTTTATAAAGATATCTCATTATTAAATAATCCGTAGAACTCTTTTCATATGCTGGTAGAAATTTTATGTACTATTTTAACATCAAAGACATTGCCTTAATTTTTAAAAAATTTCAATTTTATTTTAGTAATAATAATAAATACATTAAGACTTCGTTTAGATGAGACGTACTAAACAATTTAAGGATTCGAATTTGGTCAATTTGACCAAAATGTCCCCTAAAATATATCTTTGATGTAAAAGTATCTTGATGACCATAAAGCAATCAGTTTTGAAATAAATTAATGCAATGTCTCTAAGGTGTATCTTTAGCATATAAGCATTTCGGTACCCTAAAAGATTCATTCTAAAATAAATTAATGCAATGTCCCAAAGGTGTACCTTTGACATATAAGTATCCGAATACCCTAAAACATTTTCTAACTTCATAGGCAAACGAACTTGTTCCCACTATACAGCTTTGACATAGAAGTATCCTACTGATCACATAAGACTTAATTCTAATTTAAATTACTAAATTACCACTAGAGTCTACCTTTGACATAGAAGTATCCTGGTAACCTTAAAGGATTGACGACATCATAAATGAATGAACCTATTCCTATGTACACTTTTGATATCTAAGTATCCTGGGGATCACATAGGAGTTGATTCTAGGAAAAATTACTAAAATACCTCTAAGGATCACCTTCAACATACAAGTATCTTGGCAACCCTAAAATGCTTAAAAATGACACGAGATGAGAATTACCCTCCATGGGTAACTTAGACATCAAACTACAAAAATTGCTAATAGGGCCCTAATCTTTGAAAATTGCAATTCGTACCTCCATTGGAAAACCAAATGAATACAAAAGTTTAATATTTTCTACACCCCTCTAGAAGATTGAAGGAATGATAGAAATATTTTTTTAAATGTCTAAAATACTCCAAATGGGAAATTCTATATGGGAAAAGACCATTTTGACCTTGGACATGAAATTTTTACAACTCTACAAAATAGTCCCTAGATAAAACCAAATTCACAATCATATATTAAACACATCCACATCAACATAAAAATCATACTAAAAATCAGATGAAAGTTTTGGCTAAGTACCTTAGGCTTTGAAATAATTTTTCATTTTTTGCAAATTAGTCCCTAAACTTTCTAAAATTATAAAATAACCCTAATGTGATAGAAAATGCATGAAACATAGTTATACATATTAGAATAAGCATGAAAGCACCTCTAAAGGTCACAAGGCCTATTTGGCCAAGCAAATATGGCCTAGAAAAATTTTGCAATTTTTTATAATTTGGTCTCTGTATTTTCTATAATTATAAAATAGGCTAAAAAATCCAAATATCACAAAACCATTAGGATCAAATTCGGCCAAGCTTGGAATCACCCTTCAAAGATCTTTAAAAATCTGGGAACATTATGTTTAAGTCCTTACAAATTGTCAATATTACAGAATAATCCAAAATAACAAAAAATCAAGCATGAAAAGTTATTCAAGGACCATAATCATTTTCGGCCAGTATACATATCAACTAAAAATAATTTTTCATCACATATTTTCATGAATATCAACATAAATACATGTTATAATTTTTACCAAGCTTAAATATGCATGAAATCATAATAAATAATGAATAAATCAACATGAAAATATTAAGAAAATAACACAAAAATATATACATGAAAATAACAATATTTCTACCAACAAACACAACTTACCATGATAAAAATCAAATTATTGCTAATAAAATTAAATAAAACAACAAAATCAAGAAAATTTGTTCATAGCCATCATACTTGTCCTTTCAACACGGATTAAAATCCATGAGCACAATCATAATTTTGGCTTACTAAAAGGAAGAAAAACAAATGAAAGTAACAAAAAAAATCAAAGTATTTTTACCTTAAAAAGCTTGAAAACTTAAAGAAAATTGGTGTTTTTAGTGGTTTTTTTTTTTTTTTTCATATGATTGCTAAAACTCTTTTTGAAAATTTTCTCCCCCCATTTATAAAGAGGAAAATTGGCCAAGAGTAGTGAGAAACCCCTTAACCGAATACTTCTACAAAATTCTACAAATGTTTTTCTTTTTTTATTATTTATTATTTATTAGATTTTTTTTTTTCATTTTGGATAAGATTTCAATTAATGAATTTGTTATTTTGCTTATGTCATCATGCATGACATGATGATTACATCATCACTTGAGACATAAGAGACAAAGAATTTAATTTGAACAAAAACAAATTATAAAGACTAAATTTTAAATATTAAAAATTATATTTTCAAAGAATAAATTTTCATATAACAAATTTGATTAAAAATTTAATCAAAATAAGCTTCTTGGACTTGTTAAAAAATAAAAATGGGCTCATGGGGCTTGTCGAAAAGTTAATGGGCTTATCGGGACTATTAGAAAATTTAACAGGTTTTAAGCCCAATGAAATAGAAAAAAAATGAATTTTGGCCCATTAAAAATAAAATTAATAAAATTTCCATATAAAAATTAAAAAAATTTTGATAAATTTTATGTGCAAAAAAAACAACTAAAAATTTTAAATTTGCAAAAATTTACAAGAAAAAACCTTTATGGAAGAAAATTCTTATTTGAAAAAAATGTAAAACTCATAAAATAAATTTAAATTTCAAAAATCGATTTAATACGAATTTAATAAAAATATTTGAAGAATTTTAAAAATTATAAACTTAAAAAAAATCCCACCAAAAAATTTAGGAAGTAAAAAACTCTATATTTTAGGAAAGAAGAAAATTCCAAAATTGTGTTCAAATTATATAAAAAAGAATTTTATCTAACACATTAATCAAACTATTGATTTATAAAAATAATAAAGATGTAAACTTGAAATTCAAAATAAATTTTGCCTAAAAAATTTTTATGAGTATGTCGACGTTCCATGCGCCTAGCCTTTACAAACTTCGGATGATCAAAAGGGCCAAAGCTCGCTCGACTAAAAATATGATGATGTTATGAAAGAGTGAAAGACCATCGAACGAATCACTCATCCAACTAGCCTTGGATAGCCACCATGAAGTTGCCGTAAACTTGGAGTCGCTACCGATCATTTTAAGTTAGGCATGACTGGTACCATTTTAAATAGGGAAGGATTAGCACCTCCATGATGCCCAAAAATTGGTACCATCTAACTACATCTTACTTGAATCTTAGTTTCCTTGATTTTATTTTTATCATTATTTAAATATAATTCCCTCTAATGCATGAAATTTTGTTCAGATACGAGTCTAAGTTTTAATGAAAATTTTATCACCTATACGCCTCGAAGAGGTGAGAAACATAAGGATTTTTTATAAGAATGATTTTTGAATGGGTTTTTAAAAAATCAAATATTTCATGTCTAAAACTGGAGAGATACCAACACGAGATATCATTTTATGATTTTGAAAATGATCTTTAAAACATGAATACCAGAGGTCCCTACTAAAGGAAATGTATTAGTAAGGTGGAAAAGAAAACAATAAATAAATCCATACAAAATACATGAAAAGAAGGGATGATCGAAATATTTTTGGTAATTATCTTCGATTATCAATGAATAACCGAGATGACAATGTTAAGACTTAGTCAGATTCAGTGGAAATTTAAGGAGTAAAAAAGGTTTCGAAGACTTGAGGATGTCTTGTGGAAAAAAGTTTAGATTTTAGAAGGAATATGGAGAGCAAGGTTGGAGTATCTCTTTAGAAGAGTGGGGTTGGAGTATCCCCAAAGGTGAAAATTTGATGTCATTTTAAGGTAAAAGCAAGGTTGGAGTATCCCCTCGAAGAAGTGGGTTGGAATATCCTCAAAAATAAAAACTTGATATCATTTTGAAGTAAAAGTAAGGTTGGAGTATCCCCTAGTAGGATTGGAGTATTCCCAAAAATGAAAATTTATTGTCATTTTGAGGTAAAAGCAAGGTTAGAGTATCCCCTCGGAGAAGTAAGGTTGGACTATCCCCGAAAGTAAAAATCTTTGACATTAAAAGAAGTAGATCATATTCTTGAAAATAGGGAATCTTTAAAAATCGGGAGCTGGCTAGAATGTTCCTCTTTTTGTTTAGCCTGGGTCTAAGTCTAAAAGGTTCAGGTTACGAGAATAAGCTGAGTAGATCATAAGGCATTTGAATGCCTCAATAAAAAACATTTCAAAAATCAAGTTAGAAATAAAGGACAAAGTTGTGTCGTTTCTCTTTCTAAATTTATTTTGAACTTATCCAAAGGTCTTGGGGGTAAATGAGGTATTGTTAGAAAGGTAACTTAATGAGGATTAATGTAAAAATATTCCAAAAATCCTAGAAAATTACTTTCTAGGTAGAATTAATTTTTAAATTTCAACCTATCTCGACACTAGTAGCATGTATAGGGTAAAGGTATGATTGACTTTGAAAAACCAGTTCAGATTCATCCAGAATTATTAAAATGTGAGAATACCTTTCTAAAAAGAGAATTTCATGAATTCCATGGGAAAATATTCAAGGGATTCAAAAATGTTGTTTGCTGGGCCGAAATAGCCCAAATAGTAAACTACTCGCTGGATCTAGGGATTCTGGATAGCAAAGATTCATAAAATCATGACTATTTCATTCAAGATGATCTAAAGGTAAATGAGACATCGTTAGAAAGGTTATTCAAAACCTTTTAAAGGAAAAATACCAACACATTCTGGATAAATCATTTTTTATTTTTTACTAATTTTTAAAGACTAGGCCACTATGCTGCCATAACAAAACATGGGAGATGTTCAGTATTTTGGTTTTTCTTTAGGTTAAGCTAGGGCCATGGACGTTCGAACATCCGTAACCAAGATGAGAGATTGGCATGGACATCATGAGTTTATTCCACAATCCCAGAGTAGTTTGGGATGATCGAACAACCCATTGACCATGCCACTATGAGGGTGGTTGGCTTAGGACCAAATGTTCACATTTTTTAACTAAAAGACTTCATTTCATTTTTGAAAAACTAGTACCCTTATACTCATTTTTCCATGAATCCATAATTGAATACTTTCTTTGCCTCTAAGGTTGGAAAAACTAATTTCATAAAAATCTTAAACCCATGTTATTCCCCATCTATGGGAGATAGCATTTGCTTAACTTGGGGATTTTTTTGAAATTAGGTTTTCTAGCACTCAAGCATGCATCTCAACACAAGCAAAGTACCACAAAACAATGCAGAATATGGAGGGCATATATGCACAAGCAATGATGACATTTTTCGTAGAAGAAATGATAAAAAAATGCATGGAGATGATGGATAGATGCAAGAACATACTTAGGATGAGCATGTTTGAAAAAAGTTTGCTAAGAAGGCATTTTTATTTCATAGAGCCTATCAAGATTCTAGGAAATGCATAAGCATACTTATGTCATGTTAAGAAATATATTTTAAACATAAGATGAAGACATGAATATGTAAGGAACATTGCAAGAAGTACATGGGAAGAGGCTGTCATGGTGATGAAAATGCAAAGGAGCATGCTTAATTAACCAAATAGCATAAAGGCACCAAGAAAAACAAAAAAATCCTAAACTACCACACCAAAGCCATAAAAGTGCATGAGAGTCCTAAGGTGGCCATAAAAGCATAAAAAGGGTTTACTAAGATGATGTTAATGACAAAACAAAAACTACAAGGATCAAGGTTGAGGGGATATGCCAAAAACTTTAGACTTTCCTCTTTCTCGAAGTAGTGGCTATAGGCTTAATTTTTTTCTTCTTTTTACTATTATTTAGCAAGAAAAGAATGAAAAAAAGTAACTTTTTGGTGGTATGGTTAATGGTGAGGCTTTTTAAGGATCAAAACGTGTGGAAAGTTGGGTTCTTAAAGGTTTTCTAGTGGTGGTTTGGGGTAGCTACGGGAATGGAGGTTGGTTATGGGTGAAAGGCAAATAGAGGTTGGTTAGTTAGCTTTTAGAGCTGGAGTTGCTGGAGGATTTGTGGGGGATGGGTGAAGAGTTTGCTAGGATTGTTGAAGAGCTTTTTTTTATCTCTAAGAGAGTTTTTTTATGAGATAGCTGGTTTTATTTTTCTTGGTTCTTCTTTTATAGGACAATGTAAAGGGCATTTTTGGTTTTTTTTCTTCCACACCAGGGCATATCTCTAGCTACCATGTCCAATTGATTCCCTTCTTATTGGTTCTGCCATACTGAGCAAGTAGGCAGAAAGGCTGTGAAAGCCTGCAGGCTGGAGATATGCCTGTCATCCTCTTACACCCATATATTTTATGAAAGTGACCTTTGTCATTTATTGTTTGGACTTAAAAATTTATTAGAATCTGTTAATGAACCTATAGTTAAGGTTTGCAGTGTTATATGATAGTTCCTTGGTGCAAAAACATGTTTAAATTGGGTTTTTAGAGGCTAAAAAATGGCTCAAACTAGGCAAAAATTTCTTGGTGTATCGATACAAAACATATTGTATCTATACACAAGGTACATTTTACTCTCGAGTATCGATACAATGAGTTGTGTATCGACACTAAGAGCAAAAAATGTTTCTAATCTCGACACTTAGAGGCTAGTATCGATACTTTATGGATTTGTATCGATGCTCATGCTTGTGTATCAATACATTTTGCCAAAAATCACAACTTTAGCTGCTGCCAAGGTCTGTATTGATACAAACATACTAGGTATCGATACTACACCTTGGGAATCAATACCAAACCCTCTTGTACCGATACTATACATGGAAATTCAAAATTTTGGTAACGTGAAAGCCTTGTGATAGTTTTTAAACACCCATATAACCCGCACATACCTTAGGTTCCTTGAGTTGTCTTATCTTAATCATAAAGAGAGGCAAATTGGCTCACGTACTTACCTAAACGACTTCGATGACACCCTGAAAATGACCTTTGATGCCTCATTTTTGCATTTTTCTTTAAAGTGGTCTATAGGCATTTTAGAATTTCCCAAAAAACTTTTTCACTGGGCAACAATTGTCCCCCAGCTTTATTTTTATTTTTTTTTATTTTGTCATCTTTTACCTAACTCCTAAGATACTAAAAATTGGTTTGGACAAAACAAGGTGTCTACAGCTACCCCTCTTTGACCATTGCTAAGTATTAAGAACAAGGTAAAGACAAATAGACACCATTTTGTTCAGGCAGTGTATTAGGTCATTTTTTAGGTGGGAAAAAAAGGTGTCCAACTCTTTGAGGACTAAATGAAAAGAAGTGTCACTAGCTGTATGGACTTAAAAGTAATAGAAAAGATATCCTGCTTTTTGAGGACTAAAAAAAGAAGTGCCACTAACTCATGTAGGCCTAAAAGAAATAGAAAAGGCATCATGCTCTTTATAGACTAAAATGAAAAGGGTGCCACTAGCTTATGGGGGCATAAAAGAAAAAGAAAAGGCATCATGTTCTTTGAGGACTAAAATGAAAGGCAAGGTCCTGCTCCTTGAGGATAAGAAAAGAAAATGTCTTACTCTTTGAGGACAAAGAAAGAAAATGCCCTGTTCTTTAAAGACAAAGAAAGAAAAGGTCATGCTCTTTAAGGACAAAGAAAAGAAAATGTCCTGCTCTTTGAGGATAAAGAAAAGAAAATGTTCTATTCTTTGAGGACAAAGAAGAGAAAACCTCTTGCTTTTTGAGGACAAAGAAGAGAAAAGGTCTTGTTTTTTATGGATAAAGAAAAAAAAAGGTCCTGCCTTTGAGGACAAAGAAAGAAAAAGTCCTGCTCTTTGAGGACAAAGAAAAGAAAACATCCTGCTCTTTGAGGACAAAGAAAAGAAAACATTTTCCTCTTTGAGGATAAAGAAAGAAAACGTCCTACTCTTTGAAGATAAAGAAAAGAAAACGTCCTGCCCTTTAAGGACAAAGAAAAGAAAATGACTTGCTTTTTCAAGACAATAAAAGAAAATGTCCTACTCTTTGAAAATGTCCTACTCCTTGAGGACAAGAAAAGGAAATGTTCTGCTCTTTGAGGGCAAAGAAAGAAAACGTCCTACTCTTTGAGGACAAGAATAAAAAATGTCCTGCTCTTTGAGGATAAAGAAAGGAAAACATCCTACTCTTTGAGGACAAAGAAATAAAATGTTCTGCCCTTTGAGGATAAAGAAAAAATGGTGTTGATGTTAGATACCTTTCTTGGATGATTTTCAATGAGCTTGTGATGTCAAAGGTACTTACCTAAGATTTTTTGAGGTTTTTAAAAATAGAAAATCGCACCTTGATTCTTTACTGATTTGCCTTTTATATAGGGATTAGTACCTGAAAGATGTTAAATCTTGTAGAATGCATAAGAATGCATATGCGTGTTTAAATGATGCAAAATTAGTGTTTCTGAAGGCATAATCTATCAATTTTGGATCTTTCTGACATTTAATAAGATGGCTTCTTGTCCTGATGACCTATGATGGTAATAAGAGGATTGTGAAATTGAATGATTCATGTTAGAAGGCTCTAGCTTTAAAAAGTCTGTTAGCAAGCATGAGTGGTGTTTCTTTGCCAATTCTAACTCTAAACAGCCTCTTTGATTGTTTAAATATGTTGAACCCTGGTTGTTTGGGTGCCAATCGAAGCAAGATTTTAGCCTCTCCTTTTCATGATAGGTTTTTCTAGGGGCAAAGTTTGAACACTTCTCAGGATATAAAATCAAGGAAGGTGGGACCAACCATGGCCCTAAAGTTCATTTTTGGTCTTTAGACCTAGCAAAAATTCTCGCAAAGTTTAATTTTTCCAACCAATGCTAGGAAATCCTGTTATCAGTTTTGTTCATTTATCAAGCATTATCAATTAAATGATAAACATAATGCAACAAAGAATGCAGGGTTACGAAAGGGTTTTGCGAGAAATCAAGCAATTGTATTCTTATTCGATTGAAAAATTTGGAAATACAAAAGAGCCAAAAAAAGTTTGCTTGGTCGATTGGCTTCGATGTTGATAAAACAAATTTTCCACTGAGTGCTTTTAAAGACTTTTTCTAGAGCAAATGATCCTTGTGGTGTTAACTAAATCATAAGAAGATTCCTCAAATTGCCCCATGGTGGGATAGAGGCCTCAAAGTTGGTTACTTTTCATTTTCCAAGTGCAGGTGTCGATAAAGTTTGGTTGGCATAGAACAGGTGGTTAAGTTATGATTTGGTGTCTTGGTCAGAGTTATGAATATAGGGAAGATTGGTTTTAGGCTAATGATGGTTTAGGCCTGACTTGGTTTGAATGGGTTTGGTTATTTAAGTCGCCCTCTCAGGTTTATGACTTAAGTTGGTTTTTTGTTTTTTTTTTTTTGTTTTTTTTTGTTTTTTTATTTTTTTTGGAGATGGTGGGTGAAGGACTAATAGACTATCCTTTCGGGCTTTCATCCTAAAGTCTTTTTAGGCATAGTATTTTTTTATGAAATCAGAGTTCATAAGATTGAGCAGATCATTGCCATCCATTTCGGTTAAGATTAAGGCTCCTACAGAGAATACATGCTTTACCATGTATGGCCTTTCCTAATTTGGGGTCCATTTTATGTGAACATCTTTATGGATTAGGAGAATTTGCTTAAGCACTAAGTCACCTTCTCGGAACTGATAAGGACGAACCTTTTGTCATAGGCTCTTATCATGCACTTTTGATACATCTGCCTATGACAAATGGCTTTGATTCTCTTCTTTTGGATGAGATTAATTTGCTCAAATTGATCTTTAACCCATTCAGCCTTTTCAAGTTATGCTTCCATTAAGACTCTGAGTGACGGGATTTATCTTGATGGGTTGAACAACTTCCATGCCATAGACTAAGAAGAATGATGTAACACCTATAGAAGTTTGTCCTGCTGTGTGGTAAGCATCTAATGCGAAGGGTAACTTTTCATGCCAATCCTTATACATCTCAATCATCTTTACGATTATCTTCTTGATATTCTTGTTGGCTGCTTCCATTGCCCCATTCATTTTTGGATGATGTGGGATGAAATTTTGGTGCTAAATTTTGAACTGAGAATAGATTACTTGTATCATTTTGTTTTTCAGATTACGCATATTGTCCATGATGATTTGCTTAGGGAGGCCACACTGACAAATGATGTCTAGCTTCACAAATTTGCACATGATAGCTCTCGTGAGGTTAGCATAAGAAGCTACTTTTACCCACTTAGTGAAATAGTCAAAAGAAACTAGGATAAAATGATGTCCATTGGAGGCTTTAGGGGTGATTTGTCCAATCATGTCCATTCCCAGCATAGAAAATGGCATGGGGCTATCATAACATGCAATGGTATCGAAGGGATGTGAATCTTATTTGCATAGATTTGGCATTTCTGGCATTTACTGGCATAGTTGATGCAATCCTTTTCTAGAGTCAACCAGTAGTAGCCTGATCATATGACTTGTTTCACCATTTGGTGTCCGTTAGCATGCATGCCATAGATCCCTTCATGGACCTCCTCAAGGATTCTTTTAGCTTTTGAGGCATCCATGTACTAGAGTAATACTTAGTCCTAACTTTTCTTATATAGCACTCTGTCATCCAAAATAAAGTTTGCAGCCGTTCTTCATATGGCTCTTTTATCATTTTCAGTGGCATGATCAAGGTATTGCTGATTTTTTATATACTAAAGGATGTCATGATACCAGGGCAAACCATCTTTTTCTTCCTTGATATTCTGGCAATATGTCAGTGTTGAACAAATGCTTATCTGAATAAGGGTAATGCCCGACTCTCGATTGATGTTAAACAAAGATGATAAAGTGGCTAATGCATCATCAATTTGATTTTCTTCCCAAAGCAAATATAGAAAGCTAACATCATCAAATTTTTTTCTTAGTTTTGAGATTAAACTTCTATAATGAGTTAGTTTGGCGTCACATGTCTGCCATTCCCTTTTCAATTGGTACATGACAAGGGCTGAGCTTCCAAACACTTGTAAAGTTAGGATGCCTCTTTTGATGGTGGCTTGGAGTCTATGATGTAAGCCTTATATTTAGCTATATTGTTAGTGCAGTCAAAGATCAATCTTGCAATAAAAGGATAATGGCTTCCCTTAGGTGAGATTAAAATTATCCCAATTCCATGCCCTAATGCATTTGAAGCACTGTCAAAAAACATTTTCCAAGGTGAATCGCTATCGGCTACATCTCTCACCTTATATATGAACATTAAGTCTTCATCAGAGAATTAAAAGTCTAAAGGTTGATAATCGTCCGTTGCTCAACTAGCTAAGAAGTCATGATTGTGCTACCTTTGATGGCCCTTTAATTCACATATGCAATATTTATTTAGAAAGCAGGACTTGCCATCTAGCCAATCTCCTTGACAATGCAGGGGCTTCACATAAATATTTGACAGGGTTCAGTTTGGCGATCAACCACATGGTTTAGTATAACATATATTGTCTTAACCTCCTAGGTGTTCAAACTAGGGTGCAACATAGCTTTTCTGCTATCAAGTAGTTACTTTCATATTCTATGAACTTCTTACTTAAATAGTAGATAGTCTATTCCTTCTTTCTTGAATCATTATGCTGGCCTAATGCACAGCCCATTGAACTATCAAAAACTGATAGATATAAAATTAGAGGTCTGCTTGGGATTAGGGGCATAAGTAGTGGAGGGCTTGAAAGGTATTACTTTACTTTATCAAAGGCTTCTTGACATTCTCCATTCCATTCCCTAAGATTTTGTTTATGAAGTAGCCAAAAGATCAGGTCATATTTATCGATCAATTAAGATATAAATCAGGCTATATAGCTTAATCTTCCCAAAAACCTTTTTACCTTTTTTAGGGTTTAAGGCAGTTGAAGGCTTTAAATGGCCTTAACCTTGTCAGGGTCCATTTCTATTCCTTTTTCACTCACAATGAAGCCTAATAACTTGCCGGATGTGACACCAATTGTGCATTTGGTAGGGTTAAACTTGAGCTGATATTTACGAAGGCATTTGAAGAGCTTCCATAAGTCTGCTACATGTTCATTCTCTCTAAGTGACTTGGCGATCATGTCATCCATATAAACTTTGATCTCTTTATGCATAAGGTAATGAAACAAAGTCACCATTGCCCTTCGATAAGTTACCCCTAAAAGGCATCACTTTGTAGTAAAAAGTTCCCCATATGGTCACAAAGGTGGTTTTTGATTGCCATTTTGATTTGGTTGTATCCCGAAAATCTATCCATGAAAGAAAAAAGTGCATTTTTAGCGGTGTTGTCCATTAGGGTATTGATATCAGGTAATGGAAAGTTATCTTTTGTGCTAGCTCAGTTCAAGTCCCTATAATGCATACACATTTGCACCTTACCATCTTTCTTAGGGATTGGGACTATATTGGCCACCCACTCAGGGTATTTAGTGACTTTGAGAAATCCTGCTTCAAATTGTTTCTTGACTTCTTCTTTAATTTTTAGTAGCATCTTGAGTTTTATCCTCCTAAGCTTTTGCTGTATGGGTTTACACTCAGCTTTGAGGGGAAGTTTATGGACTACGATATTGGTATTCAACTTAGGCATATCCTGTTAAGACCAAGTAAACACATCTCAGTACTCTTGGAGAAGGCTTATCAATAGGTTTCAGGTTAATGGTTTTATAGAGGATCCAATTTTGACTTTCTTTCGGTCTTTTTCTGTCCCAAGGTTTATGGTTTCAGTAGGTTCTTTATGAGATAAAATCTGTTTTTTCTCTTATTCAATTAGTCTAAGCAGATCTAAGGGTACAAGGTCCTCCTCAGAATCTTTTTCATACTCAACTCCACCAGTACAGATTGTTTGCTCAAAGTTGATTTCCTAAGTCTCATACGGATATTCATGTCACTTTCATTCGAATACCTAAAAATATGAAAAAGAACAATATAGGTAAAAAGATATGCGGAAGGAGGTGAAAATGGACATAATGAATGAAATGTATAATGCTTCATCATTTTTATTGATAATACTTAATAAAAGGTGCCGATACAAAAGAACCCATAATGCTCTTGGGCAAAAGCATGTGGGTTTGGTTCATGGCATTACTTTGAAAGAGTTTTGAACAATACAAGGATTTCTGTCTCAGTCTAGACACTTAGAATAAACTCTGGAGGGCATAAGTCAGTCTCTCCACCCATTGCTAATGGCTCTTCAACACATTGATAAAGAAATCCCCAAAAGTTGTCCTTAACACAAGCATGACATTTGTCGAGCTAGTGTTAACATGTTTGCCT
>JBBYHK010127827.1:0-38401 GCA_038382065.1 Adansonia grandidieri | reverse complement strand
TTTAGCTACTGCCAAGGTCTGTATCGATACAAACATGCCAAGTATCGATACCACACCTTGGGTATCGATACCAAACCCTCTTGTATCTATACTACACATGAAAATTCAAAATTTTGGTAACGTGAAAGCCTCTTGATAGTTTTTAAGCACCCATATGACCCGTACATACCTTAGATTCCTTGAGTTGTCTTATCTTAGTCATAAATAGAGGAAAATTGGCTCGTATACTCACTTGAACGACTCCGATGACACCTTGAAAATGGCCTTTGATGCCTCGTTTTTGCATTTTTCTTTGAAACGATCCATAGGCATTTTAGAATTTCCCAAAAAACTTTTTTGTCCCTCAGCTTTATTTCTATTTTTTATTTTGTCATCTTTTACCTAACTCCTAGGATTCCAAAAATTGGTCCGGACAAAATAATGTGTCTACACATGTTAATCTTCATAGATTAAGGTTAACATGGCCTTAACTTGGGGGGCTTTAAAAATGGATTTTTGACAAACAATAAACAAGCATTTTGATGAACATATAATGAACTAAATATGATGTTCATGACAATAAACATGGGAGGCATATTCAAGAAAGCAAAAATGACATTTAAGCATGAAAATAATGATAACATATGAGTAAATGAGCATAAAAATGAATGGAGATGTTAGTCCAGTGAATGGCATCAAGGAATATTCCTTGGAAATAACGTAAACTTGCTTACAGAATGATGAATGGCTTGCTGAAATTTCATGATGGTATTAAAACATATTATCAAGATAAACCAGACATATAAAAATAAAGAAACATGATAGAGGGGTCAATGAAGCATCACAAATCCTAAGTCTACCACATCCAAGGCAACAAAATGAATGAGAAATCCTAAGATTAGTTCATGGTTAGCATATTAGAGCCCATTAGAATGATGAAAATGCAAATATAAGTAAAAGAAGAAAGAAAGGCTAATGGATATAACCTAAAGCTTTGAAAACCTTATCGATAGTATTGAACAAAAAGGTTTCTAAACTTGTAGCTCAATTTTTCCTTCTTTTTGCTTTTGATGAGTAAGAAAAGAATGCAAAAAAAGAGTTGAATCAAAGAAGAGGAAGCTGGGGAAGAGAAATATGAGAAGTTGAAGGTTTTAAGAGGTTTTTTAAGATGATAGAGGAGCTAAGGGAATGGAATATTTTCTAAGTATGAAGGCTAATGTGAAATGTTTTTAAAGATCCATTGGCTAATCTCATAACATATATTATATAGGACTCAATCTTAGCCATCGAAAACTTAGCAAACATATTCAAGGGAGACAATATTATGAATCATTGTAGCAATGAGCAACCTTTCAGCATTTTATTGGTTGATGTACATCCTTGGCAACAAATATAAACCATGCATGGCTGGTACAGTGAGCAACGTCAAGCTTGCCCTTCATCTATCTAAATTATAGCATGAAATGCCCTTGTGACAAGCTTAATAGACCATTCAAAAATGTTAAAACCCAATGCTTATGACCTAAAATGAAATCCATATAATTTTTAGGAAGTGATGTCTGAGAATTGGATGATTTTTTGAGCCAAAGTGATGACCAAATTCATGTTTTAATGCCACTGTGAAAAGGTAAAAAAATGGCATAAAACAGGCAAATTTTACCTTATGTCATCAATTTAATTGCTTCTTATATGGATACTTGGAGCAAAATTTTTGTCCAGGTATCGATACTATGCTTCCTATATCGATACATAGAGCAAATTTTTGTTCAATTTATTAATACCATGAAGCAAATATCGAAACCTAAAGCTTGCTATCAATATTATCACTTCTTGTATCAATACTGTCGAGGCAAAATAGCAATTTTAGCTTTGACATAACTTTGTATTGATACAAAGGCCTCTTGTATCGATACCATCAACCACGTATCAAAACATGGCATCTTGTATTAATACAAATTATGGTTTTTGCGATTTTGATGATGTGAAAGCGTTGTATTGATAACTTGAAAAATCATTTATGAATGTTTCAACAATCATTTTGAAAAATCATTTTAATGATAGGAAATATAAAAAATTTCCCATGTTTCACACTGGTAGCATTATAATCATAACTTGAAAAATCATTTTTGAACCCCAAATGATTTTTCTTCAATATTTTGATATTTTCCCCATAAAGGGTACTAAATTACCTTCCTATCGATATCTCATTTGCCATTAGATTGTTTCGAATAAAGGAGTCATGAATTTTTAAACCAACATTGTTCGAAACCCTTGGAATCAGCGATTTGCATTCTTTTTGGCCCAATAGATGATTTTTTTTTTTGGATTTTAAATATTTTCCCACAAATTCCATTAAATTCCCTTTTCAAAAAGGTATTGTTTGTGATTTAGTAATTTCAAATGAATCTAAAATGATTTTTCAAAGTTGCCGCACCATTTTTCTTGCATGTGCTCTCAATGTTGAGCTAGCCCCAACCTTAAAAATTATTTCCTTCTAGAAAGTGATTTCCTAGGATTTTTGGAATATTTTTATATTAATCGACATTGAGTTATCCTTCCACCTTCGAATTAACCTAGAGTAAAATCTAAAAGGGGAATAGTGTGATGTTGTCCCCTATTTTCAGCATTCATCAAAATTAATTGATTTCTCGAAAATCCCTCCCTAAGGCATTCAAATGCCTCAGGATGAGTTCGATCTACCCTTATCAAATCTAAATACACATGCCAATCCCTTTAGATTTGAATCAAGGCCCAAACTTTTTTTTCAAATTTTATCAATTTCCATTTTCATTAATTCTCGCCTTTTAAATCAAAACTTGTCGGTCTTGTCAATAAACGTAAAAAATTTCATTTTTGTCAAGAAGTGTAAATTTTCATCAATTTAAGGTTCCTAATCTCCATTTTTAAAAAATTGTCAAAAAACAAATTTTCTCTATCCCAAATTCTCTTTGAACTTTATTAAAATGCAAATCCGATTTTCATGGCTCAATCAACCAATGGATTCAAATGCGTCTAAAAAATTTTTAACTTGTTTATTTCTAAATAATCGATGACTATTACGAGATACATTACGATTGGCCCTTCCTTTTCCTTTTTTTGTGATTTATCTTGTGCAATATTGTCTTATTTCTTTGCCTTACTAACACATTTCTCTTTGTGGTGTTCATTTTCCATTCATATTTTCAAATCATTTTCAAAAATCGTAAAGGCAATGTTTCTTATCGGTATCCTTTTAGTACTGAATAAATAATATTCAATTTTTCAAGATTAAATCCGAAGATTCATTTAATCAAAACCATATTTCCCACCTTTTCAAGTTATATATGGGATTAAAATTTTCCTTGAAACCTGGATTTACAATTTATACAAATTCATGTATAAAAGGGGATTACATCAAAATAATGACAAATAAAAATCGAGGAAACCAAAACCAAGTTAACACATAGCTAGATAATATTGATTTTGGGTGTTTTCAAATCTCTGGACCATATAGACTATGGAATTGATGTTTTAAGTTCCGTAACTCAAAACATTAGTTTTAATAAGCATTTGATCACACCTAGCCTAAATGATCGATGGTGACTCCAAGTTTTGGCCACTTCGTGATGGTTATCCCACCTTTTCAAGATATATATGGGATTAAAATTTTCCTTGAAACCTGCATTTACAATTTATACAAATTCATGCATAAAAGGGGATTTTATCGAAATAATGACAAATCAAAGTTGAGGAAACCAAAACCAAGTTAACAAATAGCTAGATAGTATCGATTTTGGGTGTCTGCGAATCTCTGGACCATATAGACTATGGAATTGATGTTTTGAGTTTCGTAACTCAAAACATCAGTTTTAATGAGCACCTGATCACACCTAGCCTAAATGATCAATGGTGACTCCAAGTTTTGGCCACTTGGTGGTGGTTATCTAAGACCAGTTGGATGAACGATTCATTTGATGGTCCCCATTCATGATCAAGAGTCGAGAATTCATACTTTTTTACTCCCATTACATCATAAGGAAGAGTCTCATCGAGAAGACACTTCTTCGTCAAGAAAACTATTTTTAAGTCACATTCACTTCTTTTGCAAGGGAGTCATGCTATCGATAACAAAGACAAACTTGATTAAGTGTTTCTTGAGAGCAACAACATTCTCAAACAAACAAGTAGGTGGCAGGTTCGAATACAACATAGTCCACATGAATCAAAAAGGCTATAAAAGAAAGTGTTATCGCTGAATTCATGGCGAGCCGAACATTTAATGATAATAAACTCTAGGCTTTGATTTTCCTAAAGAAAACTTAATGAATGTTCTATAGAAGAAAATAAGGAACCCTCAATAAGTCAGCTTCGAAAATGTAGTTTGCTAGGACCTTAAATGCTTTAGGCCAAGGAATTAAGGCAATCTTGATATTCCCAAGAGGAGATTATTATCTCTTCATTGCCAAATTGGATTTTGACTATACAAATAATGTGGTAGAGTATAAGGCTTGTGTTATAGGGCTTTGTATGGTTATGGAAAGAAAGCTAGAACATTAAAAGTTTTAAAAGACTTAGCATTTGTAATTTACCAACTATGAGAAGAATGAGAAACTTGAGATTCGAGGCAGGTATAGTCTAGGAAGTCGATCTTAGGCCTGTTAGAAAATTTTTAAAAAGTGCACTTTGTTCATTTACCCTGGGATAGGAATCAGATGGCAAATACTCTAGCCACCCTTGCCTTAATATTCAAGGTGAATGAAGGGAAAGAAGTAACCTCGACTCAAATAAGCTTATATGAGTCTCCCACTCACTATCAGAAGATCGAAGCAAAAGTGAACAATCTCTACTAGTATTACGACATCAAAAGGTATCTTAATGACTAAGAATACCTAGATCATGCAAGCAAGAACAAAAAAAGACATTGAGAAGATTGGTGATGAGCTTTATTCTCGATGGGAAAATTCTATACAAGAAAGGTCACAATCAGACACTTTTTAGGTTTATAGATGTTGATAAAGCCCAAAAAATTTTAGAAGAAGTGAATGAAGGAGTTTATGGAATACCTGCAAACAGGCATAAAATGGCGAGGAAATCATGAGGTTTGGATGTTTTTGGATAACCAATGAAAAAGCTAATTAAATACACTTGAAAAGTCATAAGTGTCCAACCTATGTAGATAAAATCCTTGTACTGCATTCACCTTTGAATGTCATGCAGCACTTTAGTTGTTCTCAATGTATGGCATGCATGTCATTGGGCCACTTTATCTTAAAGCTTTGAATCACCATCGCTTCATCTTTGTGGCCATAGATTACTTCACTAAATAGGTTGAAACAGCCTTTTATGCAAATGTGACAAAGATGGCAATACGCAAATTTTTTGAAAAATAATATTATTACTAATATAGAACTTCTAGGAAAATCATAACAGATGCTTCTAACTTGAAAAACAAGATGATGAAAAAGGTATATACTTAGCTTAAAATCTCACATCATGACTCAATGATATATCATTCAATGATAAATGAGGCTGTGGAGGCAACCAATAAAAATATTAAACAGATCGTAAGGAAAATGGCAAAACCTATAAAGACTGGTATGAGATTTTTCCCTTCGCCCTCCTAGCTTATCGAACTTTAATTTGAACCTCGACAAGGGTCTATCGATACTTAATGGTCTACGGCATGGAAGTTGTCCTACGTATCGAGGTTTAAATTGCTTCTCTATAGGATTAATAGAGACAGAGTTAGAAATGGGTTTGAGATTGCTATGAACAACTAAATTTCAGCAAAAAGAATAGATTAAAAGTGGGGGAAATGTATTAAAAGAGGATGATGAAAGACTATGACAAAAAAACTTTGCCCAAGGTATTTCCATAGTGAGCTAGCGATGAAAAAAATCATTCCCATCAAAAAGGATCTTCAAGGCAAATAGGCTTCTAAATGGAAAAGATCCTACATGGAAAGTGTTTTCAAGATAAACGTTGATCTTAATAGAGATTAACAAAGATACCTTATTAACTCTAATAATGTTAAGAGAGATTATGCTTAAAAAGTGACGTCATTTTGAAAAAAAATAATGATGCTGCTTCAGATGAAAACCTAAAAGGGCATTCAAAGGATAAAATAAGATAAAAACTCAAAAAGGCATTTGAAAGAAAAAACAAAAATGAAAAAAAAATACAAAAAAAAAAAAGGATGAAAACTGGAAACAACAGTTGAAAAAATAAAAAGTAATAAAAAGGGAGGTCTTGAGTCAAAAAACTGAAAGGATAACTTGATCACTAGGATAAACAATGAAGCATAACTTACTAAAAGGTTGAGATTAAAAAAAGAAGGGGGCAGTGCAGTTGGAAGCATCTGCTAGAGATTGGCTTACACTAGAAACAATATCCTCTTTAGAAAAGACCTTTGAAGAATCACATGGAGATTTCGATTATCTGACATCAGGAACATTCATAATATAAAGTTTTTTTTCTTGTACACTCCTTACTTCAGCAAAAAAAAATGATGTTGCATGTCCTTTTCTTGTTGGAATGCAGGTATTTACCTTTTATCCATCCCTTTCATTCACTTTTTTTTTATTTCCCATTTTTCATTTCTATCAAATGATGGTTAACAATTTAAAAAAGAAGAACAAAAAGATTTCTTTAAATTACTTTAGAACTAGGTCAAAATACTGTAGGATTTTGGCTAGCACTCCAAGCTCTTTGGGCATACTAAGGATGATTAGAGTAAATGGATGGTGCTTTTGACTAAGACTCAAAAAAATGGATTCAAGAAACTTTTTCAAAAAATACTTTCAACAAAAAGAAAGATCAACCCTTTCGAGAGATTTTTGGACTAAAAACCCAGGATAAGCAGAAATCAGCCTTGCCAAAAAAAAATTGTTACGACATTTTCTCAAGATACCATCAACTTTAAGAGCAAACTCAAACCAAAAGCTATTAAAAGTAGATGATCGACAAAACCCACAACTCGTAAGATATAATGCCTTGATCATGTAAACCCATTGCATGCATTCCGCATGCACTTTCTGTTAACTCATAGGTTAAAAAATCAAGCAAATTATTTTGGAAGCTACAAAAATTCAAGTATCCTATTCCTTAACACTAAAAGATAAGACCTATATACTTTCAAACAAATAGAAATTAAACATTGCCTTCATCCAAATTGAGTAATTTTTTCAGCTTAAAGTTTCACTTAGTTACCCTTCTAATCGAAAGTTCTACCTTAGATGCCTTCTCAACTTAAGGTTTCATCCAATTCATTTTTTTGGCTAATAGGTTTTGCCCTAATCGTCTCTTTTGACTCATAGGTTTTGCCCTAGTCATCTTTTTCAATAAATAAGTTTTACCTTAGTCATGTCTTTTAACTAATAGGTTTCACCCTAATCACCGTATTAGACTCAAAGGTTTCGCTTTATCACTTTTTCGACTAAGGTTCCACCCTACTCATCCTTTATCAGTTTTTCACCAAAGCCTTGTGGTAACATTTGCAGGATTTTAAATTTTCTTCCTTTTAAGTTTCATGGCTTGAATGAAAGGTTGTATATGATATTCGCCTTAATCCTAATTCTCAGCAATGGCCAAAGAAGGGCAATTGTAGATGCCTAATTTCACCCAAGCCCTCTCTCTAATGATCCGGAATAGATAAGATCGAAATCTAGGCGGTCGTTCAAATAGAGATCGACTTCTTTCATATGGACCAATGTTGTCAAAATTAATCATGCAAGTGTAAGTATTGCAGCAAGTAATATAATGATAAAGTAGATTGTCGGCCCCATGAGGAATTGATACAAAATTTGTTAAGTACCAAAATTAAAACAATTCAATCTTATTCAAACAAGCAATTAAAAATTATAAATGAAACCAAATATTATAATAATAATAATAATAATAATAATAATAATAATAATAAAGGGAAATTATGCTAAACTACCCTATGGTATAGGCCATGTGAGGGTTAGGACCTTGTGGTTTCAACTTTAGCACTTTGGGGCCTTATGGTTTATGTTATATAAAGAGTTAGATACTCTGTTACTTTTCCATTCACTTTTGTTACATTTTCTATTCTATAATGCAAATAAATTTAATTAAATCGCATAAAGATACAATTTTATAAAATAAAATAGTAATTTTATAATTAACCCAACAAACCTAACACAGTCGTAACACGATAATCATTATAAGGAAATAAATAAATAATGCAAAGACCAAAAATTATCGGGGGAAAGGTATACGATCAATACACCTAGCATTATTTCTTGAAGTTGCTTGTAAGATAAGAAACATGACGAAAAGGAGCTAGCATTTGGGTATTTCACATAGTTGTACTCTCACAAAGTGATAGAAAGAGAGGGGAGCAGTGAGTCTACGTAAGAAACGGGTAAGAGTGAGACTACAAGTTAAATTTAAAATTCTTATTGGTTTAATTTTGTGCCACTTAATTTTTTTTTTTTGGCATTATAAAACTAATTGATGAAAAATGCAACCAAAGTGGATAAAGTACCTAACTTTGCATGTAACATAAATCATAGGGTCCCAAAATGTCAAAATTGAAACTACAGGGCCCTAATCCATACATAGCCCATACTACAAAGTAGTTTAGTATAATTTTCTCTAATAATAATAAAGAAAATAATGAATAGTAAAAGCTTAGGATTGCAATTTCCCTTAGCACTTTATTTGAATAAAACTTTACTCTCTTAACTTAATTAATGAAAATGAGTAACCTAGAGTTCTAATTTAATTATAAACATCCTTCGATGGTCTTATAAAAATATCTATCATAATCAATTTACTATCTTCCTATGTAAATTAAATTAAAAGAAACTCATTGAGCTTAGACTCTAATTTGGTTACATATGACATGCTCGTATATTCTTATCTAACATACAGATCAACTCATCATAATAAATAAATATCAAACATATGTCATTTAATGTAACCCTAAACATAAAATTCCCTTTTCCAAGCTCATTAAGGCTACTAAATCAATCTAATTAGTGATCAAGCAATTAAAAGAATTAAGAACAAAATTGAATAAGCAACTCAAATATCATTGAACAAGATTGATATTAGTTATTAATATCATTAATATCAAGATTAAATAAGTCAACCTCATAAGTACATGGGCCTATTTGGAGTGGAATAGGGATGTTTCCCATAATGTTTTTGCATGTTCCATTGAATGCTTGCACAACTATATGATTATTCTGGATATGAGATGAGTTAACAGAGAGCTTGCTCAAGTATGATACGAGCATTACATTTAGAGCTGACCCATTTTAATGAGTACCTCGGGGCAATGTGATGCCTTTACAGTATGTGGTGATGTAAAGGGCTTTGTAATTTCCTCTTCCTCCGTGTGGGTTTTCATCATCACTGAAAGATATGTAATTGTCAACAGTGATGTTGCTCACTAGGCAGTCCAACTAACCTATAAAGATATCGAGAGGGATATAAGCCTCATGCAAAACCTTGAAGAGAGCATTCTTGTGAGCTTCAGAGTTTATCAGCAGTGACAACACAGATATCTTGACAGGTTAATTGTTCAACTGATTGATAATGCTATATTCACTGTGCTTGATGAACTTAAAGAATTTTATAGCTTCTTTCTCACTCACTAGATCCTTGATAGCTCTTGGATCTGAGTTTTTGGTTATAGACTTTGGTGCTTGAAGGATGAGATTAGCATTTTTTTACTGAGTTTAGCATTTTCGATGATTAAGATTTTGCTTTCATAGTTCCATGGAACCGTCTTATTGTCTTTATAAAGGAAAGGAGATGAAAGTTGAATAATCATCTTCCGCACGGGTTGAAAAAGAGAAGCTTTAACTCTTGGTCAACTATCGAACAAGATTAATAGCCTCCCAACCCCGTAAAGAGAATTGTTTATTTCTTTTTCCATAGTGTTCATAGACAGCGTTGCATTTGCAAACACGATATGTTAGGTTTGTTTTTATTGTAAAATTTAATGCTACCCTCGTTCATCATCTTTTGAACCATAGTGCAAACTCTTTACATGTTTAAAGAGTGTGACCGCAAACAGTATGGAAATCACAGAAGTTATTAATGTTTTCCTTTGTTTTTTCAACTACATTAAGCAATTTAGCTTGCACTAAGATTTGCCAAACCAAATTCATTAACGTTCTGACCTATTCTATGTTTTCTACAACCTCAAAGTTTTCTATAATAAGCATTATACTTTAATCTAACTCAGTAAGAGTTTAAGATGAGCTGGCTTTAGTGTTAGATTTTGGTTGCTAACTAGCTTTCATTTTTCCTTTCCCTTTGTCTTTGTAGATATTTTCTTCTACATGATTCATTTTTTAAGGCCTCATTGATCATCCCATAGAGTACGACTACATCCACTAAGCTTTTCGGTACTTTTTTGTAATCAAGGGCTTACAATGTGCCAATGAATCAAATAATCATCTATTTTTCTATTAATAAGGGATAAATCTAGGTAGCCTCCTCCTTCCATCTCGAAGCATACTGCCTAAAACTTTCATTAGCTTTTTTTTTCATGCCCATAAAAAATAAATAACTTGAGATCCGATCGAGGGTAGGCCTTTCCTCATTTGTGGCATTATTAGATGGATTTATATGTATATCCCACTTTTCATAGAACTCAATCTCAAACCAGTCCATCATCCCTTGGACCATTTCTAAGGATGATGGACAGTGTTGCAAATCATGCCCTTGATCATAGTGATAGCAAGATGTTTCAGTGGTATTTATACTTCGATTTTTAACATCAATACTATTCTAACTTTCACGAAAGCTTGCTAGACATTGCTCATTTGGGTTTTGACTTCTTAATTCTTCTTTTGATCCAACAACCTTTTCCATCGATTATTATATTCACTCTCGGTTTGGCATGATTAGAAAGTGGATCAGCTCCAACATTTGGTCCATGCCCTTGTTTGACCTTGATCACTTCTTTTTCTAGTAGACCTCATACCTTTCTCTTAAACGAGGTGCAATTCTTAATAGAATGACCTTGTGCTCTAGCATGGTACTCACAGTAAGCATTCTCAGCGTACAATCTAAAGTACTAAGGCCACTAGTTGACTTGCCAATAAACAAGAGTAGATCTCTTTATAAGAGTAAGGGAATAGTTCAAAGTGCTTCTTTTCTTGGGATACTTGTTGATTGTTTAGAGCTCTTGCATTATTCATATTGTGAGGTTATGTACTTTAGGTTGTATTTTGAACAGGATATGGTGCAAAGCTCATTATTGGAGTGAACCCAATGGTATGAACCGGTTTTGGTGCAGGCAAGTAAGGTTTAAGACCTAGGTTCAACATGTTTAAGAGATGCACAGCCTGCATTAGATATGGATTTTGATTAAACCTGGCATGACTTTCACTAATAGTATCCACTTTCTTCTCTTTATCCTTATTTATTGACTTATTGACTGACTCGAATGATTCCCTAATGGATATCTTACCACTTTTGATGATGCTCTCAATCATTTCACTTGATATAACTATGTCAAAAAAATTTTTATGGTATTTCCTACCAACTTTTCATAGTAGGGAGCTTGCAAGGTACCGACAAACATGACCATCATTTTTTTCGGTCAAAGGGGAATAAACTTGAGCTGCCTCTTCTCTCCACCTTTGAACATATTGCTTAAAGCTCTCAAAGGATTTCTTTTCCATATTCATAAAAGAGAGGTAATCCGAGGCCCAATCGGTCACATGCTTATATTGATCAAGGAAAGTATAAGCTAGATCCACCTATGTATGAATTCTTGCGGGTTTAAGCCTTATGTACCATCAAATAGTTGCCTCAGTCAGGTTATCCTGAAAGTAATGAATTACTGGTTTCTCATTTTTTTTCATACCTGGCCATTTTTTAACTATACATACGAAGATGGACAGTAGGGTTGGTAGTCCCACTATACTTTTTAAAATTTGGCTCTTTAAATTTAGGCAAGATAACGAGACTGGATATAAGCCCCAATGGCTTTACATCCATGATCCCAAATTTGTCACTTCCTTTAATAGCTCGAAGGTGCTTTTCTAGTGAGTAATACTTATTAAGTCTTCATCCTTTTTTGAAGACCATTTTGCTTTCTCTTGCTCCATTTACTCATCGAGTCTGGTATAGGCCTTCTCAGTGAAGAGCTTATGCCTTAAAATCTTTGGATCAAATAGGATGCTGTTGCAGGATTAATGTAAATGAATGGCTGAATTGATAGGATATTTGCTGTCAAAGGATGTTGTCCATACAATGCCCCTTCCTATGCATTAATGGCTTTAGAACCACCATTCAAATTGCTTTTAGGATTGGCCAGTTCTTTTCCCACATCGACTGTACTTGTTTACCCTTTTTCCTTCAATGCCTCGGACAACATCTTAGTTAGTTTGGCAATCTAAGCTTGGAGTTCCTTATTCCTATAGAGTGATTGCTCTTAAAACTCCCTATACATGAGTTTAGGTCTTTCTATGTGGGCTCGGTGATCGTTTTCCATTGCTTTTCGATGATTGCGAGTGTTATTTCAACAATAAACTGTAAGTTTTGTGTTTTAGAGCACCTTTGCTTTAAGTTAGTATAGATTAGGCTTTTATGATATGTTCATGCATATGTTTGATGCAATAAGAGTGAATATGCAATCATGAAGATAAATGAAAGAATAAAATAATGAAAAAATTAGGATAGTCATGCAAATGCAAAAAAAATAATAATAATTAGAGGGGCAGCTCCACTAATAGTGTTTCTCATAAAAGCAATAAAACATCCAGACTAAACATGATTACATTCCAAAATGCCTAACACTATTACATTGCCTAATTACATGGTCCAACAAATACAATAAGTCTTACTCATGGGCTCAAGTGGGTAAAATATCATGTGTCAGGGATTGAGCTACATCCATAATGTTCTCAGTCTAACTGAACTACCCAAACTTACTCTGTGAGATGGCAATGATGGGCTTAATAGTTTTGGCATACGTGACCAACCACTTAAAGCCATTCTTACCTTCACTGTTCGAAGGCTCTTACCAATGCATTGAATTGGTCTTGGCGAGCTTGAAGAGAATGCTCTAAATCTTGAATTCTAAGTGTTAGAGCTTCATTTAGCCCGGTTTGCCCTTAAATCTTAAGCTCGAGGGTAGTTTATTCTTTCATTAGTTAGTTGATGCAAGAGCACTAGTTTTAACAAGCTTTTCTCTATTGACCCTAACCATTTCTCTCCATTGATGTAGTTCTTTCTCAAGGGTAGTAATTGTTGTCCTCCACTCAACTAATGACATTCCAAGTTTTTAGGACTTGTTTATTTGTTAAGGGCCACATAGTCTTTTTTCAAACACTTGAGATCCTCCTTGATGAGTTTTTTCTCTTTGATAGCCCTGTTTACCTCGCTATCCTGAAAGTAGAGGTCTATTCTAATTTACTATTTTCCTACTTTAAGCGAGTAATCTTCTAGGCAAAGGTTGTATTTTCTTATTCAAACTCTCGCTTGAGTAATTTAATCTTAGAGGGAAATTTGTCAACTGATATTTTTGATGTCCCAATACCAGACAGGGGCAAGGCATCATTAATGCAATAGATCCTCCATTCATCATATCCTGGTGTCATATTACTCCCTCCCCAATACCTCTGCATGCAACGGGTTTGTCTCTATGCGTAAAAAGCTAGCAGGACTTTTGACTTGTAATCAGGCTCACTATAGGCTAGTTGGACTTTTGTCTTGGACGAAAGGAATGAATTGTCAGCACTAGAATTATTAGAGGACTAGCACGGGAGCCTAGCTAGTGCTTCCCCATAGTCCCATGAGAGATACACAATTGTAATCTCCACATCAATATATAACTGTCTGTAGGGAAAAACAAAAGGCCTTCTATGTTACCTCTTCCCCTTGAGGTTTCGGCATTTTTGGACCCATTACTCTTTATATTTGTCTTGAGGCCATTCCTTCTCAAGTATCTTGGAGATAGGGCTAAAGCTAGGTAAGAAATTATACGACATCATACTTTTTTCAAGATAAAAGTGATTGACGAGCTAAATGTGAAGAAGTGGTGCACATCTTATGAAGTAGCCCGTACCTTTTTTTTTCATAAAAATTAAGAGCTCGAATAGTTTCAACAACGATGACCAGCGCGAGATTAATGTTGCAGCATAAAAGAGAAAAGACATTCGCTACCTTAACTTCAACATAGCCTAATGTCTATGGGAATATGACCAGACCATATATCACCAAAGCGTAGATATCTTGGATTTTTAGATGTTAATGGTACTTGCCATTGGTTCTTTCAAACTGGCTCATGAAATGCATTCATTATTCCCCTTTGCTTTAATATGACTCTCGATCTAAGACTCCGTTGCCCCAAGGAATTGACCTAATCTTTTTTTAAAAGTTGAATGGTTCAAAGCCTTGTAATATATTCTATCAACCTTTACTTTCTCAAAGTTGATTAATGTAGTGTATTCATCAACTATGGGGACCAAATCTTCATGATTGAAAGTGAAACACCATATGCTGGATTCCAAAACTCAGATGCTGCTTGTAACAAGCCGAAATCCAAATAGACTTGGAGCAAAAGAATAATATCTCTGTATCTCTTAGTGAATAATTCCCTTTCATTATTGTCCCAATCGGTCCATATACTCCTCAGGTCTTGCCAATCTTTTTGATGGTACCCTATCTTGATCCCTTCATGCACTGTTAAGACATACCCTGGCTTAAGGATGTCCCCATCTTCATGCTATCAACGTTCTGACCATGCTCAAACTTTTTCAAAAGGCTTCAGATCTAAAGTGGACTATTACTCCATGACAGACACTCTTTGATGAATACTGAACCATTAGCCAATTGTCCCATGATGAGAATGATTATGATGAAATAATGCATACGTAATAAAGAAAAGTAAAAAAAGAAATGAGTTAGTAACCATACAAAATAATAGGCATAAAAATAAAGAAATGAAAGAATAGAAACAAAAATGCATCACATAATTTGCTTTAAGATAGGCGGTACGATGCCTAGGGGAAGACATGATAATCATGAATGTTGAGACATTAAATAGACAGCATAACAACGCGTCTAAATTAAAAATTACCTCAAAGCAACATGATATCTTGTGAGGACTAAAACTAACCATTTAAATGGTAATGTTTGTTCATCACCATCGATGTTAAGCACATGCTAAGTCATCATTCGAATAGCATGATAGCTTATTTCGATCAGATATAACTATTTTAAGGTGGCATTGCAAGTAATGGCATTTGTTTGTCTTCACCCACTTATTAAAGAAGATTTCTTGTCGAACGTAATAGCATATCCTAAAAGAATAATCATGAAAATAAAAATGACAAATGCAGGTTACAATGTTCATCGATCATCGCCCATATAACCACAATATATAAAGTAAAGGTAAAAAGTGTTTCCCTAAATGATCCTACTCTCCAAGTTATTCTAGCAGTAATCTATTATGGTTTGACATGGTTTGGCTCGTAGGGTTCACTATATGGGTTTAAGTTGATGCCTAATTCAATATCAGAATTGCTCATCTGCCTGGTAAGAACAGTCTAGGCACCCCTATCCTAAGCCTATCGCGGCTTTAGTGTAACAGGTTCGATCTAGTGGATGTATTTTCCTATGCAAATTTAGAAGGGTACTCACCAGAGACATAGGTAATTTACACCTCGGAAGCTCTTGCTATGCCTACGTAAAGGGTTACTCACAAAGGCAAGTGGCTCACTTCCTCCTAATAATTAGGATACTAACCATACCATGGTGTTTGGTGGGCATATAGTGTAAATGCAAGTGCACAGTGTGTGTCAGGGAAACAATCAAACATTTTGTTTTATTCCCATAGTACCATACTTATTCAAGTTGCTATTTATTCGAGAACAAATAATCCCTAACAATCAAAAGACAAAACATAAAAGATAGATATTAGTAAATAAAATATAAGGGAATTATATCTAAATAATTATAGAGACCAAAAAAACCAAGAACCTAGCGAGAAATAGCCAGTCATAGGCCTAGCTCTCTAAGTCTCGAGGGGAGTCGCCAAACTATCGCCACGTGCCTGCCTTTAAAACTTTGGATGATCTGAAGGGCAAAGCATGCTTGACTTTGAATCATCTAATGATCGGATGAATTAGGCATAGCAGTATGAAAGGGAGAGACCGTCAGATGAATCACTCATCCAACTAGTCTCGGATAGTCACCATGAAGTGGCCGTAAACTTGGAGTCGCCATTGATCATTTTGGGCTAGGCAAGATTAGATGCTTATTGAAAATAATTTTCTGAGTCACGAAACTCGAAACATTAACCTCAAGGTCTATAAAGTCTAAAGATTCGTTGGTTGTATTCAGGAGTTGGTTATGCGTAGGGAAGGATTAGCACCCCTATGACGCCCAAAATTGATATCTCCTAATTATGTCTCACTTCAATTTTGGCTTAATCAGTTTCATTTGGTCATTATTTAGAAATAATCCCCTTTTAATGCATGAAGTTTTGTAAACTATAGATCTAGTTTTTTTTTTAAATAAAGAAAATTAGATCACATATGCGCCTCAAAAATGTGAGAAACATAAGGCTTTTATGAAAATAATGTCTAGAATGGATTTTAAAAATTTGGATATTTCGTATTAGACATTGGAGAGATATGAACATAGAACATTGCATTGTAAATTTTATTGGAAAACAAATTTTAAATATGAATGCATGATAATCACTACAAAAAGGAAACGTGTTAGTAAGATGACAAAAAATATAATAATATCATAAACAAACAATCACAAACAAAAGAGCACATATATTACTTTAGGTTGTTGGTAGACTATGTCATGACAATTACATATTTTCATTTCATTTTAAGTAATTTTTTTTTCTTTTTTTGATTTAATTCTAGCTACCAAAGCGTAGCCTTCATGCAATTTATCCTTTGCCATATAAACTTCGTGGCTTTTCATAAAATTATAACATCGGCACCTAATGGATTTATTGCTAAATACATGCTTAATCTTGGGTAAAGATAAAAAAGTAAATAATAAAAGAAAAACAAAAGAAAAGGGGTAAGCCAAACAAAAAAAAGAGTCTTTTTTTTTAGTTTTTGGAGTTTTTGATTTTCAATTTCATTTTACTCTCTAACATCATTTTACTAGGCCATATGCAAAAAAAAAAAAAAATACTTCAAAAAGTTCTTCCAAATTTGCTAAGATATTTCCAACTTTTTTTTTTCCTACTTGGATATCTATTTTTATTCTTCTTTCATCTTGTAAGCTTCATAATAGTTTGAGCTAATGGTTTAAACACTAATTTTGGAAGCCAAGCTTTGAAGCAATGATCCAAGTTATGTGATATTAATTTTGTTTAAATCCTTGAAAAATCCCTTTTATTTTTTATTTCATTGAATTTGTTTGTGAATATTGGGATATTGAAGATTTTAAGTACATATGGTTTTATGAGGTAGCTTAAATTCCATGTAAAATGACATGCTAGATGTTGATTTCCATGTGAAAAATATTTTCTTGGTTGTTGGTTTGGTCAAATCACTAAGGGAATTTTAAGGAATTTTCGCCTTTAATCTTTAAGGCCATTAATGGTTGTTTTCATGATAACTAAATTTTTAGGGGTTAAATTATAATTTTCCTAAATTTTTCAAACCCATTTATAACTGTTTTTATGTTTGGCTAAATATTTAGAGATTAGTTTAGAATTTTTCCATATTCTATGTCACACATTTTAGGCCATTCCATGCTTTGCCAAAACATCTAGGACTACATTGTAATTTTTCCCATGCATTTTTTGTCGTTTAAATAATTTTTGTAAACACCTAATTTTGTCCAGGCTCTTTTCAAGCAAAGCAGATGCTATTCTGGACTTCAAATGAAACAAGCGCTTTTATCTTCTTACCTAATTTTTGAAATCCAGGAAGTTAATTGAAAGGTGATAAAATAAAATGATAAAAATAAAAATAAGGATGATTGTCGAGTGCCATATCGATAGGCACTATAGGCGACATGGTGCTAGGTGAAAAATTTTTGGGGGAAGGTTTGAAATGCCTAGGGACTATATTGAAAAAAAATATATCATTTTTATGAAATTCATGAAGATGTATCAATACATTTCATTAATGTATCAATAAATCATCGTGTTTTGGTCATTTTATTCCAAGCCTTGAACATGCATTATATCAATACAAGGCCATATTGTATCGATACATTGCTTTTGTGTCGATACAAGGCTGCATTATATCAACACAATGTCATATTTTTCATAGATTTGTGGTTATGAAAACACCCGTATCGACACAAACACCTATATCAATACTAGATCAAAATTTTCATCATGAACAAGCTTTGTCAGCCATGTTTTCTTAAATTTCTTCTTTATAATAGCCTTGAAACACTTGATAACTGTACAAGTGATCATTCATAAACATTTTTACATTGAAACATATGCATGAAAACCACCTACATGAATTAAGCCATTAAAGCTTAAATGAGCTTAGGATAAATGAGTTTAATTCTTAAATCATCCATAGAAACTAAATGGTATCTAGTTTGATTGTTTTCTGACTATTTTGAGTTTAATTCAGTTAAATTTCAATGGATGGCTATTTTGAGTTAAATTTAAAATATCTTTCTTACATGGAGCCAAGATATGTCCATGTGGAGTGAGGGTTCTCCTTGAGGGCATACAACTGAGATTGCCCACTAAACTTAGCTGAAAATATGCTCTATTTAGAAAGGTTTCAGCCTTTGATGAGACCACCAAGTCTTTAGATCATTTACTTGCAAGCAAGATTAGTTGAGTTGTCAAAAAAGTGATGAATGTGCATGGAGATCATGGATGATCACCCAAAAGAGGTTTTAAACCTCTTAGGGCATCCAAAATAGGGGAGAGAACTAGTTCTCAAAAGAAAAAAAACCAAAAAAGAAAAAAAAAGAGTTTCTTCAAGTCTGATCTGATGTGGTTTCTCCATTTGTTTTTTACTTTGTTTTTGATCATTTTTCTCTTTATCTTATATGAGCATAAGGATCCTAAGCCATGCTTAGGTGATGATTTGAGCCAAAGGTGTAAAAACCATTTTTACGACCAAATCTTGAGCTATGATCTTCAAATATTTTCTTTTGGTTTTATTTGCTAATTTTTGTTAAAATTTTCTCAAAAATTATTTTGCCATCAAGAAAATTTATTTTCCACATGTTTTACACCAAATTTTCTAGTTTTTTATGTGATTTTCTTTTAAGTTTTCTTCATGATGTAACTTCATTTTGGCTCTTTATGCTATTTATATGTTATTTCATATATGATACTTGCATTTTACGTTCTTTTCATGCATTATTGTTATCCTGCATTTTTTCATGAAAATATTATGATTATGACAACATCACTATGCATGTGAGTGTACTTATGTATGTTCATGTTAATAGGCTATTTTATGTTTAAAATCATATATGACATGTGTTCTATGACATTTTCATATGTTATTATCATGATGCACATGTCCCTGCATTTTTCATTAATATATTATGATTATGACAACATCATTATGCATGCTAGTAACTCTAATTATGTTCATGTTAATACGGTGTTTTTGAAAGTAAAACTCATGCTTGTATGTTTATTGGTGAAAAAAATGTTTATGGGTGCATTTGTAATGTTAGAAGCTTTTAAAAACCATTTTACATTTTTCTATGAATATTAAAGATTACGATGTTATTTCATGCATTTAAGTCATTTTCTATAATTTAGAATATTATTATATCATTTATTGCACTTTAATATCATTTTAGTAAATTTCCATTAATTTAGGACTACTTATGAAATTTCATGCATTTTAGGCTCATTTTAGTATTTTTGTCATGTTTTAGGACCATTTATGCAATTTCATTCATCTTAAGGTCATTTTACTATTTTTGCCATGTTTTAGAACCATTTATGTAGTTTCATGTATTTTAGGGTCATTTTAGTAATTTACCATACTTTAGGGATTTTTATGGCATTCATGCATTTTAATGTCATTTAGGTCATTTTCCATGATCTAGGGACTTAGATGTAATTTTGTGAATTTTGGTGTCATTTCAGTCATTTTCCATGACTTATGGACTTTTATGTCATTTCATGCATTTTAATGTTGTCTAGGTCATTTTTATGATCTAGAGAATTAAATGTTATTTTATGAATGTTGGGGTCATTTACATCATTTTTCATGATTTAAGGACTTTTACGTAATTTCATGCATTTCAGAAATATTTAAGTCATTTTCCATGACTTTGGAGTTATTGTGCAAACTTCTTGCATTTAAATAATTTTCTATAATTTAGGGACCATTCCATTAAGTCCATTGATGCTAGGTTCATTTAGATTATTTTTCATAATCATATGATCATTTTGCAATTTCATGTATGTACCTTGGAATCATTTTCATGATGTTATGTTTTTAATTTAATGTGTTTATATGTTATTTATAATATAATATTTTTAAAAAAATCCAGGGCAATATCCCTGAGTTAAAATAGTTTATAGGTGTGCTTTCAGTATATGAAAGTTACTTCATTAATTATTTTATACAAAAAGAATACCTTCTTTAAACAAATAAATTGGAAATTTTGATTTTTTTGAAATATAAAACTTTCGTATTCCTTCAAGTTTTCTAGCGGGTGTGAAAAATATTTTTGATTTTAAAAAAAATATAAAAATTATATTTACTTAAAATAAAATAATTTAAAAATAAGGAATTATAATTAAATATAAAAAATTAAACCAATCATAATCGAGACTTTAGTTAACACATAATTAAGATGTACCAATTTTCAAGCGTCATAAAAGGGATCAGTCCTCACTCGTGATTGTAATTGACTCTTAAACCCTTTCACATGAACTTTGGTGTAAACGTAGACCTTGAAGTTTGTTTTTAAGGGTTTCGTAACCCTTAAATTACAAACCTTAGTAGGTGACCATTCTCACGTAGCCAAAACTAGATTGATGGCAACTCCGAATTATTTGGTCCTTTTGTAATGACCATTTAGGGCTAATCCGGAAGAGCTACTCATTTTACAATTAAGTCCTATCCCAATATGAGAACATAAAATTTATTTGTTTAAATCTGATGTGTTGAATTCGCAATTGACATGTTACGACAATTTTCATGCATTTTTAAATCATGCAAATGTCATTTTGCAATTTTAGAAAGTTTAGAGGCTTTTAGCAAAACCTTGCATTTTTAGGGCTAATTAGGTCATTTTCACCTTAAGATTATCTATTTAGGGCATTTTGGTGCATTTCATGCATTTTTAAATCTTTTAAGGTTCAAATTATAAATTTAAAAAGTGTAGGCACCTATTAACAATTCCTATTGCTTAGTTCATATTAAGCTAGAAATTATCCACATAAGGTAAACTACTCATTTCATTTTTTTAAAATTTAGTCATTTAGGGTCATCGGGATACTTTCATATCAAAGATGTACTTTAAAGGTATATTAATAAGTTTTAAAGTCCTTTAAGGCCATCGGGATGCTTTTACATCAAAGGTGTAGTTTAGGAGTATTTTGGTAATTTTTAAAGTCTATTAAGGCATGAAAAACTTTCATGTCAAATTACACTTTAGGGGTACACTGATAAATTTTAGAGTCCTTTAAGGTCACCGGATACTTTCACGCCAAATGTGTACTTTAAGGGTATGTTGGTAATTCTTAAAATCTACTAGGGTCATGTGGAATTTTCATGTCAAATGTACACTTTAAGGGATACCTTGGTCTTTTTGACCAAAATCAAGCCTTTAGGTCTAGTTTCGTACAAAATCATTAAATACTAATCCTAGATTGAGTCTTGTTCTTTTTAGTTTTCAATAAAAAATAAAATTTTCAAAAAATCAAGGCAATGTGTTCAAGTTAAAATAGTATGTGAAATTTTTGCTATTATACGGGAAGGGTTTTATGAATCATTTTAATAATAAGATATCTTTTTCAAAATAAGTAAAATTGAGATTTTTCAAAATTTCATAAAACAAAACTTCATATTTCTATTGTTTCATCTAATGAGGAATGAATGAAATTTTTGAATTAAAAACTATTAAAAACTTTTTTTTCTCAAGTGGAATAATAAAATTAGTTTAGGAAATTTTTTAAATATGAGAATTATAATTAAAAACCTGATACCGAAAGGAATAAAAATTGAGATTTAAGTTAACACATAATTAAAAGGAACTTATTTCCTAGCATCATGAGAAGGATCAAATCCTTACTTGTGTCGTAATCAACTCCCGAACATTTTCATGTGATCTTTAGTTAGTATGCAGACCACGGAGTTTGGTTTTAAGGGTTTTGTATTCCTAAAACATGGACTCCTGTAGGTGACCACTCTCACTTAGCCAAAATAGATTGGTGGTGGCTCCAAGTGAAATGGTTGTTTCATAACAATTATATAGGGTTAAATTGAGTGAGCGATTCACTACGGCTCCTTGATCCTTATCATGAATGAAAAAGAAAATAAAAGAAACGAAAGATTCACCCACTTTTAAGTTTGGGTTGTCGAGGTTCACATCCTAGCATGTTGCAACATTCCTCAAAGAAATTGGTCAAATAAGTCATATGAAAGGAGAAAGAAATTTCTTCAAATACCTTTTACATGAAATCTAAAAGAATTATAAATATAAAATTACATTATCTATAAGTTCTTATTAAAAGAATAAAAAAAATCATATGGCTTAGATTTCAAAATATTATTTGTTTAAATAACAAGTGAGGGTGGAAATAAATCTATATAATTTGTTTTTGCTATGAAATCTGATTTTATATTTTATTGAGATAAATAGTTTTAAGATGTTACATTCTTGAAACAAGTTATAAATGATTATTTACAATTATGAAATAATTAATTTAATGTTAGCAGACTTATCTTCTTCTTGCAAACCAATTAGTTGTAGATAGAAAATCATATTATATGATTCATGAAAATCTAATTATTTGCTAGAGCGATTTTGGCTGATAATGTTTATTGAGCATGTGATAAATTACTATGTGATTTTTGTTATGGACTTATTGTTTCATGCACTGTTTAATTTTTTATTATAATAAATGCTTATTTGATAAAATGTTAAAGTGTTTCTATAATTGCTTGGGGTAAGTATACATATCTCTATTATTTTGTATATTTTATAAAGACAAGATGATTGATATTACTTTTCCATAGGTTTTAATTATGATTATAAATTATTGCTTGACTAAGTTTTAAACTTGAGAGATACATGCATTATGATGTTTTGTCGCATTACTAAATTTGAGATGATATTATTGTTATATAATTAAACTTGAGATTTATATTTTGACTATTATTGCTTTATCACTTATATGATTTAAAGTTTATGCTTTTATATTATCATATGAGATTTGTGTTACTAACATTTTTTATTTTTGAAAAATCTTAGAGTTAAAAATTGATAAGAATTTCAAGGAAAGAAATGGTTTATACTATATATGTGATAAAAGATGAACAATTTACAAAATGATTTATATTTATTGCAACAATCACTCACCCAACTTGAAATGAAGTTGGTTCAAGAGAGAAACATAGCCATTTAAAAATAACCATGAAAAGAATTGCCACCAATTCTTTTCTAGCTAGGTGCAATTGAATAAAAATTTACTTTTTACAAAAGAATTAAAATCTTTTAAGAAAAATAATTTTTAAAGTTTATGAACAAAACTAGAGAAAATCATTATGGGTAAAGGAGTCAGTCACAAGTGGGAAAAGGTGTAGTAACCCCATAATGCCAATAAAAAGCTACAAATTAACCATATTTTATATTTTATTTTGATGGTAGTTGTTTATTTAAAATTTCTTTAAATACAATAAAACAATAACATCATTGAAAAATGATTTAGAAAATTACAAAAAATTTTTATATTCCTCAACAACTGTAGAATATAAAAATTATTTCCCTTCTATTTTAACATTACGTGTGTTATTCCTTTTTAAAAAGATGTTCCGTGTTATTGGTAATTAAAGGAATCGCTCCCATCAATCTAATAAAGGCTATGAGAATTACCTAACTTGGGAGTATTGCTTGGTTTTATTATTTTTAAAATTAATACGAATATGCTGAATTTCAATGCAATTTAAACAAGTTAAAGACATGTAAAAAATTATACAAAAAAAATTATAAAAAATAAATTAATTGAATATGTCCCAGATTCATCACTAATTTTTGTCACTATGTATATCTTGAATTCGTGTGACTACACTATCCATCATAAATATTCGATTACTAATTAGTGACAAAATTTTTGTTATGGAGGCTATCATGCAAGTTTTTCATTTTGTAAAATAAAAATATTTTTTAACAAATAACTAAATTAATTAAATCTATCACAACTCAATTACTATGTGTTGTTGCTATTTATAATTTTTGTAATTGTGACGAAAGTTTCCATCATAAAGTGTTGGTGGGAATTAATTTAGTAGCAGCCAAATCTCTGTAATGGAATATTAATTCTATTACTTTTTGTCACAAGTCTGTCACTAAATTCTATTATAGGGAATGACTTTCATTTAAAGATCATTTTCATCTCAACTTCATCACTATTAAGCTATATTAATGATAGAAAAGAGGAATAGATTTTTTGTTGCACTTGGAGCTTTTCCTAGTAATGTTTTCATATTTAAGAATATTATTAGAAATTTGGATTTTAGGTGTAATTCTATCAAAGTTTATATTTTTTAATATATATATATGTGAACCTTCGGCTGAATTTAATATTGCTCTCGTGGACAACATTTTTATGAAAATTTTTACTAATATGGTTTATTGGTATTAGAAATATGATATCTAGATATAAGCTAGTTGTAGTTATTGGGAGTTTGAAATTTGACATAAGGATTTGGCTTTATATGTATTAAGGCCGTAAGGAATTATAAATGGGGTTTAAACTTTTGATTTCCCTTTTCTCTTGTTTTCTTACTTTGCACTTCATATCTTTATTCTAAATTCTTCATTTTTATTTTTAATTTTAGATCGAAGAATCTAATCATATGCTACTAAAATTGTTAATTTGTGCATTCAAACTCATATGCGCAAAAGTGGAAATACTATGATTGATAAGGCAGCTCAAGTTATGGTCTTTGTTATAGTTTTATCTACATCAATATTTATTATCCTAATTGTTGATGTTCCACGTGCCCGGCCTTTATAAACTTCAGACGATCCGAAGGACCAAAGCGCGCTCGGCTTAAAAAATATTTGATGTTTGACATGAAGGAGTAAAAGACCGTCAGACGAATTACTCGTCCAAATAATCTTGGATGGCCACCACGAAGTGGCCATAAACTTAGAGTCACCACCGATCATTTTAAGTTAAGCATGACCGGATGCCTATTGAAAATATTACCAGAGATTCTTTGTTTTGGGTTCGGGAGTTAGTTACGTGTGGGGAAGGATTAGCATCCCTATGATGCCCGAAAATCGATGCCATCTAACTATATCTCTCTTAAATCTCAGTTCCATTTTTATCATTATTTAAATATAATTCCCTCTGATGCATGAAATTTTGTAAATATATGAGTCTGGGTTTTAATGAAAATTTTATTACCTATGCACCTCGGAGAGGTGACAAACATAGGGGTTTTTAATGAAAATGATCTCTGGATGGGTTTAGAAAATCAAATATTTCATGTCTGGCACTGGAGAGCTACCGAAACGAGATATCATTTTGTAATTTTGAAAATGATTTTTAAAGCATGAATGCTTGAGGTCCCTCCCAGAGGAAACATATTAGTAAGATACGAAAGAAAAGAATAAATAAATCCACACAAAAATAAACACATAAAATACATAAACAAGAGGGATGATCGAGATGTATCTCATAGCTGTCTTCAATTATTGATGAATAACTGAGACGACAACGTTGAGACTTAGTCAGATTCGGTGCAAATTTGAGGAGAAAAAGGTTTCGATGACTCGAAAGGGAGAAAAGCTTAGATTTTAGAAGGAATATGAAGAGCAGGGTTAGAGTATCCCCAAAAATAGAAGTCTGATATTGGATTTGAGGTAAAAGCGGGGTTGGAGTATCCCCTCAAAGTAGTGGGGTTGGAGTATCCCCGAAAATGAAAATTCGATGTCATTTTAAGGTAAAAGCGGGGTTGGAGTATCCCCTTAGAGTAATGGGGTTAGAGTATCCCTGAAAATGAAAATTCGATATCATTTTGAGGTAAAAGTGGGTTGGAGTATCCCCTCAGAGACATGGGGTTGGAGTATCCTCAAAAATGAAAATTTTTTATTTTTTTTTATAGGGGGATCCTTGAAAATCAAGAGCCAAAGGTTTGGCTAAAATGTTTTTCTTTTGTTTAGCCTTGGTCAGATTCTAAAAGGCTTAGGTCATGGGAATATGCCGAGTAGATCATGAGGCATTCGAACGCCTCAATAAAAATGTTTCAAAAATTGGGTTAGAAAAAGAGGATAGCATTGCTTTGTTTCTCTTTCTGAATTGATTCTGAGCTTATCTGAGAGTCCCGTGGGGTAAACGAGGTACCATTGAAAAGGTAACTTTAATATAAAAAAATTCCAAAAATCCTAGAAAATCACTTTCTAGGTGGAATTAATTTTTGAATTTCAGCATGTCTCGACACTGGCAACATGTAGAGGGTAAAGGTATAATGGACTTTGAAAAATCATTTCGGATTCATCCAGAATTATTAAAATGTGAATAATACCTTTTCAAAAAGGGAATTTCATTAACTCTATGGGAAAAACATTCAAGGGATTCAAAAATGTTGTTTGTTGGGCCGAAACAGCCCGAATAGTAGACTTCTTGCTGGATTTAGGGGTTTCAGATAGCAAAGATTCAAAAAATCGTAACTATTTCATCCGAGATGATCTGAAGGTAAATGAGATATTGTTGGAAAGCTAATTCGAAATCCTTCAAGGGAAAAATACCAATACATTCTGGATAAGTCATTTTTGATTTTTGAAGAATTTTTCAAAATCAGATGGCTATGCTGCCAGAACAAAGCAAGGGAGGTGTTCGGTATTTTTGGTTTTTTATTGGGTTGATTTCGGGCCATGGAAGTTTGAACATCCATAACTAAGATTAGGGGTTGACATGGGCATCACGAGTTCATTCCACAGTCTTGAAATAGTTTAGGATGATGGAATAACTTGTTGACCATGCCATTATTAGGGTGTTTAGCTAAGGACTAAGGATTCACATTTTTCAACTAAAAGACTTCATTTCATTTTTTTGAAAACCAGTATTCTTATCCTCATTCTTCCATGAATCCAGAACTAAATACTTGCTTTGCCCCCAAGGTTGGAAAACCAACTCTACAAAACTCTTAAGCCCATGTTATTCTTCATGTATGGGAGATAGCATGTGCTTAACTTGGGGATTTTTTTTTTGAAATCTAGTTTTCTAGCATTCAAACAAGCATCCTAACACAAGAAAAGTGCTACAAACATAATGTAGAACATGGAGAACATATAGGCATAAGCAAAGATGACATTTTTCATAGAAAAGATAAAAAAAATGCATTGAGATGATAGATAGATGCATGAACATACTTAAAATGAATATGTTTAAAAAAAGACTTTGCTAAAAAAAGGCATTTTTATTTCATGGAACCTATCAAGCTACTAGGAAATGCATGGGCATACCTATGACATGTTAAGATGCATTCTTTAAACATGAGACAAAGATGTGAATATGGAAGGAACATGGGAAGGTTGCATGGACAGAAGCTGTTATGGTGATGAAAATGCAAAGGAGCATGCTTAGTTGACTAACAGCATGTAGGCACCAAGAAAAACATCACGCTCCTAAACTACCACAACCAAAGCCACAAAAATGCATGGTAGTCCTAGGGTGACCATAAAAGCATAAAAAAGGTTTACTAAGATGATGTTAATGACAAAACAGAAAATATAAAGATCAAGGTAGAGGGTATATACCAAAAACTTGAACTTCTCTTTTTCTCATAACAGTGGCTTTAGGCTCAATTTCTTCCTTCTCCTTGCTATTATTTAGCAAGAAAAGGATGAAAGGAAGTAGCTTTTTGGTGGTATGATTGATGGTGAGGCTTTTTAAGGATCAAAATGTGTGAAAAGTTTGGTTCTTGAAGGTTTTCTAGTAATAGTTGGGGTAGCTATGGGAATAAAGGTTGGTTAAGGGTGAAATGCAATGGAACAGTGTTTTGGTGAGCTTTTTGGAGCTGGAGTTGCTGGAGGATTTATTGGGATGGGTAAAGAGTTTTCTAGGATTGTTGGAAAGCTTTTTTTAATAGCTGAGAGAGTTTTTTTTTGAGATAGCTGGTTCTTTTTTTTCTTGGTTTAGCCCCTTCTTATAGAGGACAATGCAAAGGGCATTTTTGGTTTTTTTCTACACCAGGGCGTATCTCTAGCTGCCATGTCTAGTTGACTTCCTTATTATTGGTGCTGCCATGCTGAACAAGTAGGCAAAAAGGTTGTGAAAGCCTGTAAGCTGGAGATATGCCTGCCATCCTCTTACACCCGTATATTTTATGAAAGTGACCTTTGTCATTAATTGTTTGGACTCCAAAAATTTGTTAGAATCCACTAATGAACCCATAGTTGAGGTTTGCAATGTTATATGATAGTTCTTTGGTGCAAAAACATGATTAAATCGGGTTTTCGGAGGCTGAAAAATGGCTCAAACTAGGCCAAAATGTCTTGGTGTATCGATACGGAACATGTTGTATCAATACACTAGGTACATTTTACTCCTGAGTATCGATACAATGAGTTATGTATCGATACTAAGAGCAAAAAAATGTTTCCAGTCTTGAGACTTAGAGGCCAGTATCGATACTTCATGGATTTGTATCGATACTCATGCTTGTGTATCAATACAATTTGCCAAAAATCACAACTTTAGCCAAGGTCAGTATCGATACAACCATGTAGGTATCGATACCACACCTTGGGTATCGATACCAAACCCTTTTGTATCGATACTACACATGGAAATTCAAAATTTTGGTAACATGAAAGCCTCGTGATAGTTTTTAGACACCCATATGACCCGCATATACCTTAAGTTCCTCAAGTTGTCTTATCTTGGTCATAAAAAGAGGAAAATAGGCTCACATACTCACCTGAACGATTCCGATGACACCTTCAAAATGCCTTTTGATGTCTCGTTTTTGCATTTTTCTTTAAAACGGTCCATAGGCATTTTTAGAATTTCTTAAAAAACTTTTTTTTGGGCAACGATCATCCCGCAGCTTTATTTCCATTTTCTTTATTTTGTCATCTTTTATCTAACTCCTAGGATACCGAAAATTGGTCTGAACAACATGAGATGTCTACACTAACATTATATTCTAATATCATTACTCTACTATATATTTTACTTTAAAATTTTAAGAACTTCTTAAGTAAGAGATAAATGAAAGCATATCTCAAAATTTAGAAAAAAGTTCATATAAACTGATATGTTTCAAAAGTTAAAGGACATGTACGCTACTTACTCATCTCATAAATCCGATTCTTTACATCTTTAATCAATGCAATGAAGAGGTGGAACGATTGAAAGTTGAGGTTCAAAGATTGAGACAATCTTTGATGATTGTTTTATCCTTATTTTAGAAACAATTTCCTAATAAATATGTGCCTAATATAGATACTACTACTAACATTATTAATAGAAAGGTATATAATATATATTCATAAATGATGTGATGAATTAAATCTTAATGTATTTTTAAATTTGCTTCATTTATTTTAATACGTATTCAGTGCTAGCAATGCTTTACAAATCTTTACAAGAGACAACTGCTCAATCAAAATGAAACTAAACATGGTAAGCTCTTCATGTCTTGATAACTTTTCTAGAAAACTAATATAAGATGTATGTTTTCTAGATATTGCAGGTGACCTTCTACTCCAGATTCAATAGCAAAAGTAGACAAATCTCCAGGTGGATAAGGAATGGGGCTTTTCATGTCTTGATAACTTTTCTAGAAAACTGTTGAATCTAAGAACCAAGGAATCATGAAAACATAAAGAAAAGAGAAAAGAAACTCAACACAGAGATTTAACGAGGTTCGGCAATGTGCCTACGTTCTCGGGAGCGACAGCTGATGTTTTTATTCACTATTTAATTTAGGGTTACATCAACCATATATTTATACTAACCCTACCCAGTATAATTTTACAAAATTTCTCATGTACTGTACTGCGGGGGCATTGCCCTCGCACCCCTAACCTATCTATCCGTGGACCCTATACAAGGCAGATGCCGTCGCTCCACTCCAGCATCAGCCCACTTACCTCTATATATAAAATTATATGAGCCATATACAATAATCTTTACCTTGGCGAATATACCCCATGAAGATAAAAAAGTAAGAACTAGAACCCTTCATACTTCTGATAGGTTAGATGACTTGCTTGTTTAGAATTTTGAAACATTGATCAAGTCAAGTAATACTTGAACTTGTCTGTAGTAACTGGCTTTGTAAACATATTAGCTATATTCTCATATGTATGAATCTTTTCTAACAATATTTTACCAGATCCAACCAATTCTCTGATCTTGTGGAACCTTACATCAATATGTTTGGTTCTAGCATGATAAACCTAATTCTTTGCCAAGTAAATAGCACTTTGACTGTCACAGTGCAATTTAACTCCACCTTGCTCAATACCCAATTCTTTCACTAGCCCTGTAAGCCATAAAGCTTTCTTGGCAGCCTCAACAATTGCCATTACTTAGCTTCAGTTGTAGACAATGCAACAATGGACTGAATAGTTGATTTCCAATAAATTGGTCCTCCTACAAGAGTGAAGACATATCCTGTTCTAGACCTTTTATCATCCAAATTACCTGCATAGTCAGAATCCATATATCCCACAACTAAAGGATCACTCTTTTTACTGCCAAACATAAGGCCACACTCCATAGTGCCTCTCAGATACCTGAAAATCCACTTAACTGCTTCCCAATGCTATTTACCAGGCTTTGACATGAACTTGCTAACCTGACTAATAGCATGAGCCAAATCTGGTCTTGTACAAACCATAGCATACATCAGGTAACCAATAACATTAGCATAAGGAACTGAGGCCATACCTTTAATCTCATTATTTGACTTTGGGCATTGATCCAGGGAAAGTTTAAAGTGATTTGCTAACGGAGTACTGACAGGTTTAGCCTTGCTCATACTAAATCTGTTTAACACCTTATCAACATAGTTACGTTGAGATAACCACAGTTTTTTTGAGCTCCTATCCCTGTAGATCTCCATCCTAAGAATCTTTTTGGCAGCACCTAGATCCTTCATATCAAATTTCTTTCCCAACAAGGTTTTCAACTCAATCACATCATGCATATTTTTAGCAGTAATCAACATATCATCCACATACAGTAGCAAAAAAATAAAAGAACCATCATCAAGTGTCCTAACATAAATATAGCAATCATACTCACATCGTTTGTAGCCAATTTTGATCATGTAGCCATCAAATCATTTGTACCATTGCCGTGGAGATTGCTTCAACCCATAGAGTGATTTCTTCAAGCTACAAAACAAATTCTCTTGTCTAGGTTGAATAAACCCCTATGGCTGTTCCATGTAAATTTGCTCCTCCAAATTGCCATGAAGGAAAGCTATTTTCACATCCATCTGCTCTAAATGCATGTCCTAACTAGCTACTAATGCCAACACCACCCTGATGGAAGTGTGTCTAACCACAGGAGAAAATATCTCATCATAATCAACTCTTTTCTGCTGTGAGTATCCTTTTGCCACTAGACGAGCTTTGAATTTTTCCTTTCTTTTTCTGATACTGCTGACTTTTTCTTATACACCCACTTACACCCTATAGCTCGTTTTCCCTTAGAAAGTTCAACCAGCTCCCAAGTTTTGGTCATGTGTAAGGCCTCCATTTCTTCTACCATGGCACTTAGCCATTTATCTTTATCCTCACTGTTTATTGCCTCTTAAAAAGTGACAGGATATCCACAACTAACATTAAGTGCGAAGAAGGCTAAAACTTTAAAAACATACCTGGTTGGAGGCTTAATCGTGCGTCTGGGTCTGTTTGTGGCTATGCTCTAATGTTGCTCTCCATCTGACGAGGATCTTTCATCCCTTGAACTAGAACTTCCAACTTTTTCAACATCTTTTGCATGTTGTTCTAGCTCTACCTCTATCACCTTTTTACTGCTCTCTTCTGAAGCTGGCACATTCTCACTATTGTTCTGCTGTAACATGGATTTTTCATCAAATATTGCATCTCTGCTAGTCACCACTTTCTTTGCTTCTAGATCCCAGAACTTGTACCCCTTGACCCCCTTCGTGTATCCCAAGAAAATGCACTTCTTTGACTTTGGATCAAGTTTAGATCTCTCGTCACTAGGAACATGCACATAAGCTGGGCAACCAAAAATTCTTAGATTAGAAAGATCAACGTCATTACATGTCCACACTTCCTCTGCAACTTTTCCACCCAACGAGGCCCGTCGTGATCTGTTGATGAGATAACATGCCATATTCACTGCTTCTGCCCAGAAACGTTTAGGAAGTCCTGCATTCAATCTCAAACACCTAGCTCTTTCAGCTAAAGACCTTTTCATCCTTTCTGAAATTCTATTATGCTGTGGTGTTTTCTGGACTGTGATGTGCCTCTGAATGCCATGCTCCTCACAAAATTTCTGAAACTGTGAGTCTGTATACTCAGTGCCATTGTCTGATCTCAACCTCTGCTTTCCATATCTTTCTGCCCGTCTGGTTCTCAACCTCTGCTTTCCATATCTTAAACTTTGCAAAAACTTCAGATTTCTATTTTATGAAGTATACCCAGACCTTCCGAGAAAAATTGTCAATAAAAGTAACAAAATATTTTGAACCACCCAATGATAACTCCCTTCTAGGACCCCATAAATTAGAATGCACATAATCAAGAATTCCTCAAGTTTTGTGTCTAGCCGTCTTGAATTTCACTCTAAACTATTTCCCAAGCACACAAAACTTACAAAAATCCAATTTGCAGCATTTAATTCCCTTCAATAAACCTCTTTTATGAAGTTCAGCCATCCCACTTTCACCTAGATGACCTGCAACAGAAGCTCCACCTACAACTGTATCTCCTACTAGCTTGTAAATGTTCCCTGCAGTCATCTTTCCTTTCATTACTATTAACACACCCTTATTCACCTTGATGCAATCCTCATGAGTTTTATAGCTAAAACTGTTAGCATGCAAGGCACCTAAATAAATCAAATTCTTTTTCAATTCTGGTACATGTTTACCATCACACGACGTCCTAACAACACCATCATGCATCCTAATTTTGATTTGTCCCTTTCTAGTAATAGCACAAGCTTTATCATTACCCAAATAGACGAAACCAAAATTACCTGAGCTATATGAATCGAACCTATCCTTGTTGATAGTCATGTGAAACGAACACCTTGTATCTAGAATCCATGAATCTGTGAGTTGACATAAAGAGACTGATAGCAAATCCCTATCACTGCTATTTGAATCATTATTCTGCACCACATTAGCAGATTTTGATGAATCGCCATTCCTTTCATCATTGTGCTTCTTCTTATTTGGATAGTCCTTTCTAACATGCCCCATCTGCTGGCACTTATAACATCGAACATTCTTTCTGCCTTTGGATTTCGACCTGGAGTTTTTTTTGCTTATAGTATCTTTGCTCTGCCTTCTTCCACGTTCCTGGTTCCCTTTCACATACAGCCCTTCGTTTTAGGTGCTATTAGCGAAATTCTGCTTACGTTGGTTATGGGCTAACAGTGCTGCAGTAATCTCTTCCACACTGCTTATATCCTTTCCCCATGTGAGTGTAGTAACCAAGTGTTCATACAAAGGAGGTAACGAACACAGTAAAATCATAGCCTTGTCTTCTTCTTCAACTTAACTTCAATTCTCAACAGATCACTAATAATGTGATTGAAGAAATTGATGTGTTGTGCCAGATCTGTACCCTCCGACATCTTCAGGCCATATAATTTTTGCTTCAGATACAATTTATTTGTCAGGAACTTTGACATATATTGACTCTCCAATTTCTTCCAAACCTCTATTGGGGACGTGAGATCTATAACGTAGTATAAAACATCATCTGACAAACATAGCCGAGTCGTTCTCGCTGCTTGTGCATGCAATTCCTCCCATTCAGAATCGTCCACAGTCTTTGGTTTATTTTTCGTTCAGTGCTTTCAACATCCCTTGTTGTGCCAACAAGTCTTTCACCTCTGTTGCCATAATCCAAAATTGCTTGTTTTGTCAAATTTTCCCACATCGAATTTTGCGACAGAGTTCATCATATTAACCCAACTCTGATGCTAGTTGTTGAATCTAAGAACCAAGGAATCACGAAAACATAAACAAAAAAAGAGAAAATCAACATTGAGATTTAACGAGATTCGACAATGTGCCTACGTCTTCGGGAGTGGCAGCTGATGTTTTTATTCACTATTTAATTTAGGGTTACATCAACCATATATTTATACTAACCCTACCCAGTACAATTTTATAAATTTGCCTACATCAACCATATATTTATACTAACCCTACCCAGTACAATTTTATAAAATTGCCCATGTACTGTGCCACGGGGGCAACCCGAACCTATCTATCCATGGACCCTATAAAAGGCAGATGCCATCGGTCCACTCCATCATCAACCCACTTACCTCTGTATATAAAATTATATGTGCCATATACAACAAAAACAATATATAAGATGTATGTTTTTTCTACATATTGCAGGTGACTAGTCCAAATTTAGTAGCAAAAGTGGACAAATCTCCAAGTGGATAAGGAATGGGGAGTTAGTTATGAAATCTCCTTTAACCCAGGTAATTATTCCTACCATAACTTATTTTCTTTAATTAATACATGCTTAACTACTTAATTAAAGGAAATGTCAAGATCAATAAAATCTAGCATTTTGGATCTTCTTCCCAATAAAGATTTTGATGAATATCATCAAAGTCACAATTTGGTAATAAATAATTGAATTAGGGAAATCTTACATACACCATGTCACCTTTTACTACTTATTGGGTTGGACTCCCATCCATTACTTTTTTGTCCATATCTTTTCAATACATTTATCAATACCATTCATATCCATAGGACTCACATATAAATTATCAAAGGTAAATTTATGGATGGTGATTAAGGTTGTGTTTGATAGTATTGGATGGAAGAATAATGGAGGGGATTTCAACCCCTACTTATAAATGGATTTCAGAATTAGATCATGTCAGCTTTTACTACTTACATAGAAGTTAGTGTTTTAGCTATATGTTATATTGTTTACTCTTAATCTATTTTTTGTTTGTAATGTCATATTTTGGCATTAAATTTTAGATGGAATGTAGCTTATTGTGATTATACTTATGAACAAATCATATATATTCTGGCAGCCTAGGAATTTGATTGGCTTTTGTATTTTGACTTGCGAAAATGGAATACAAGTTATTCTTCTGTATGTGTTAAAAATTAGCTGCTTGGTGAATACCATTTACCATGAAAGTATTAAGACAAGCATTTCAATTACCATTTCTTTTTTATGGCATTTTTACTTTTATAAATATTTGCATTTTTCCATAATTTTATTTACTGTTTCTAGAACTTGAATTGTTTATGGATAGGAAGTTATTTGCTCATTATGCAATCACAAATCATATATTGGCCATTTTAATACATTAACCCAAGTATTTGCATCTAGACCATAGATCTTTGCATTGAGGTATAAGTAATAAGGTTCTAGGTTCTTCTTGCTTTGCTTAATATTTTCTTGGATTTTTGTTACATGACAAATAAATTTTGAAAATTGCTTGCTTTATCTATTTGGATACAAGGAATCAATTAAAAAAAGATTGGATCATGTTTTATAACCTGTAAAAGATTTAGAAAATCTACGTTTGGCATTTTGTTTGGGGTAAAAGTCTTTTTGATGTCCTTGTACCATAGTCAGAGGCGCATTTAGTCTCTCTACTATTGAATTGAGTAATTTATTTTTTATACATTTGAAATTAAAGTAGCTAAGGAAAGTTATTAAAAGTTTTAAGTGAAATTAGTTTCAATGGTGATGTGGATTTATAAAATCTAATGTGTAAAATGCTAAAGTGAAATTTAAAACTATCTCAACCCAAAAACCCATCCCAAAACCTAAATTTACACATTAGATTTTATGAAGCCATGTTACCATTTAAACAGATTTCGTTTACCACCACTAATAATTTTCCTTATTTGCTCTAATTTCATATTTATAAAGATGAAAAATACTTAGTTCAATAGTAGAGTGACTAAAATACACTCTTGATTATAGTAAAGGGACTGCAAAAGGATTTTTACCTATTTGTAGGTACTTTTTAGTCTAATGTTTGAAGACAATGTTAATTTGAACTTAAAACTTTATGCAAAGGTGTCCACGAGTGAAAAATTTTGAAATCTAAGCTTAATTCTGTTTTTGGCTTGGCTCGGCCCATGGGCCTGAATCATTGTTCATTATTATTAAAAAAATATAAAAAATTATTTTTCTATTATTATTCATATATTTTATAAATAAATTTTAATAAAAAATATATTATTTTAATAAAAAAATACTATTTTAGCCTAGGTTAGGCCTGCTTGAACATAGAAAGCAAAGCCCAAGCTCGTCCTCTATCGGACCGGGTTGGGCTGGCTTCTTAGCCCATGGATAGGTCTATTTCTGACTCATACCTTATTAATCATAAGATAATTGTTTTTTATTGTGAGAGATTATATTAAAAATTATATTTTATTTAATATTTTTCTTTAAAATTACAATTATAATAAAATTGAATTTTAATAATTTAGAATGTTTAAATGAAATGAAAAGCTATTTAGCAATTAAACACCATATTTTATGCCAATGGGATGTAAATACCGACGAGCAAATTATGCATTATTGATAGATAAAAATTAACAGATTGAACTTTTACCGACACTTAATTCATTAGTAAATATATTATATTATCGACAAACATTAATCTATAATGATAGAAAGATTGTAGTAAGAAACAAAAGTGGAATTTTGTTATTGACGAAAAGTTGTCACTCGTCACCATAGGGCCTTTATTCTTTACCAACAGAAAAAAAAAACTATTAACAAATCTATATATAGATTGTCGTAATAAAAAAATTAGGAATCATTTTATTGACGAAAAAATCCTTCACTTTAGGCACATAGGACTTAAAGGACGAAAAATGCCCTTCAATAGAGGTTTATATTGACAAGGCTTATAGTTATAGTAATTTTTTTGGTGAAATATCCAATTTTTCATCCGATAAAGTTGTCTAGGCCTATACCTTGGGATTTTGGGTATTTATTGACGAATTTTGGACCGTCAGTAAATGGTTATTTTTTGGGTAGTGTCACTCTACAAAAGCACTTGATGTCTCTTTACTAGTTTATTGAAGTTGAATGTGAATGACTTGTGTTGCCACTGAATGTGAATTTGCGCATTTTGTTTGTCATATTTCAACTCAGACTAAGGAGGAAGAAGGGTTTAAACAAAGAGGAAGAAAAGGATCGAGAAATAAAGGTCTTTGACCATGCAAAATTCAGTTAGATTTGATTTCTTGCTCTCTATTTCGAATAAATCTAGTAGGTTGAGGTAGAAAAAATTTCGAGAAATTTTTCAGACTCAGTGCTTTTGGGTGAAGTTCGGAAGCATTTGAATGGGTTAGTTTTATTCGTTTTGCATTCAAGGAATAATTATTTTAATGGGTTAATTTGATTCCTTGTACTTAAAAAGAAAAAAATTAAAGAGTCTGATTATAGTTATGATATGGCATTACAATGCATTGTGTCATTTTATCATAAGATATAAGTTACATCATTTAGAGAATTTACTTAGAGACTAATATCACATTAACACATGAAATGAAATGTGAAAATTTTGATAGAGTTTAGAAGAACCCGAATACAATAGAAGTGATAATTAATGAGATACAGTATGATGCATGCGTTTGTAAAATGAATAATTTAATTTTTCATCATAAATTATTATTTGCTATTTTTGTGCTCAAATAGTAATTTTCTTTATTTGATATTATCTCATTCTTCGTAACAAAATTATTTACAATATTTTTTTTGTATGAATTTCAATATCATCATATGTCTAATATATCTAATAATCAACACGGTCGATTTTCATTTTATATTTATGATTACTTAAACTAATTTATTAAATTATTTATTTAATATTTAGTTATGAATTTATAAACATCGTTTTTGTTGTTAAAATTTAATTTAATTAGTGTACATTTTCTAATATGATTTCAATAAATTTTCTTTTTATTTTCTACTTTATGGTTGTTGTGAATGGAAGTATGCAATATGGGAGGACTTTTTTTTTTTGGGGGGGGGGGGGTGTGGGGGAGGGGTAAGAAGAACCCAACCCTTATTTAGTAAAAGTAGAGAAGTTTGGTTTCTTTGTCAGGCAGAG
>JBBYHK010127718.1:0-38421 GCA_038382065.1 Adansonia grandidieri | reverse complement strand
TTAATTATAAAATATGTAAATATTAATATAAAAATAACTTTTTAATATTATGAACAATGATTTGTACTTAAATGGATTGGCCAGAACAAATTCGACCCTGAGCTTAGAAATCAAAAATTTTTCGGGCTATGGATAGATGCATAGAACCGGACTAAGATTTTTTTTGGGCCAGACGGGGCCAAATTCGTGCCTAGCTTAGAATTAAAAATTATGTAAAGTGATTACATTTAACATAAAATAAAAAAATGATGTAAACTATACTCAAACCCGAACCCAAATTAGCCCGAACCTGAATGGACTCGAACCCGAAAGAACTCGAACCCAAATGGACCTGAACTTGAATCAGCCCGAACCTGAAAAAATCCAAACCTAAAATGACCCATCCCAAACCCGCGCAATTGCCACCTCTACCTATAGTGGCTCAAGGGGCTGTAACTGGCTATTATCCTAGAGATACCCTATCTAGAGCTAGGCAGCACACTAGTATCATATTAAACTGGCAATTTTCAAACCTTTGGAACTGTTAATCGGACTAGCGGTTCCTATACAGGATGACCAACTACTAGATACTTCATCAGTCCCTAAATCCCAAAACTTAACCTTACCATAAACATTTCTTCCCATACTTCAATATTCTTTACCAAGTTCAAAACGGTCAAGCACAATTGATTAAACAGCAATGGCTAATAGCCCAAACCATATAGTAGCTTCAACATCTCTAATAGCTCTAATAGCATTGTGAAGACCATGATGATAGCTGTGCTTCCTCTTATCGAGAGCGTGTGGAACATTCTGGCACTAGAATATGGACCATGAACCCTCCAACATTATGATGACAAAGCTACTTATGACTCTTTTTTGCAGTTACCACAAGAGATTTGTCCTGTAATCCAAAACCCAAATGGAGGCATTGCATAAAAAATTTTTAGAGATCTATAAAAGTAGAACCGATGATCTGGATTAGGTGCATGAAGTAGAAAACCCTTTCTCTGGTAACATACAATAAGAACAAGCCCTCCCAACATGAAATTGCCTGAAGGAACATATGATGGGTGCTTTGATGTATTGAAATGCAAGGTCTTTCCCTTGACTTTATACTCACATGCCTGAGTATGGTACCATTACCTCCAAATCAATCATGGCCATTAGCCAGATGGGTAACCATTTCCTCGCCTATTTCCTAGCCAATAAAATAACATATAAGACATCAGCTAGTCTCTTAATGGTATGATAGAAAGGAGATGAAACACTTAGAAATTACATTAAGCATTTCAATGTGGTGACCATGTAGATTAAAGACTTACAAGATGATTAGTCTATTAAAGCTTTCATATTAGGTGCACATCATGAGTATTTTATGTTACACTTTAATAGAGAACAAGCCAGACAAACTGTACAACTGTACATAAGAGCTTAATGGTTCACTAAAATAGAAAGAATGAGGTTAGCAGAAAGGCCTAGTAATAATATCGAAGTGAAGTCCTTAGAGAAAAATAACAAAGACGGTGCCGATGACACTTCGATAATTAACCTAGGTTTGAGCTATGCCCTTACCAAAGACCTCGATCACCCTTCAGGCATTTGCCATCTCACCAAGACAAAATCAATACCTTGAGAATCATAGAGAATGATAGTCAGCTAGGTTCAACACTTCTTGTTTTGATAACTTTACCCTATTTAATGCTTTTTGAATGTATATCTTTAATGCTGTGGCTAATAAAGGAATGCTAGGCAAAACTTGGCCCATGAAAAGTGATTTTTCATCATGTTATAACCCTATGGAGAAATGTAGATATTATGGCAAAATAGATTATAGTACAAAAGATAGTTTTAGTTTGAAACATGCTAGTGAAAAAGTAATTAAAATGGGACATATGAAGTAATTCATAAAAAGCACGGAGGAATCTTACATCCAAGAACAGGTTCAAAAAAGATGCCTAGATCATTTTGTCTCAGAGAGTAGACCGCCAGTGTAAGGAATAACACATGATTATTGGATCGGAGGAAGATTGGGTGAAAAGTAACTCAAATAAGAAGGCCCACTTGAGAACAATCATGGCTATAGATATTGCCTTGAAAAAGGCAAAGCAAGATAAGCACCGAATGATTGATTTTTTAAAACTTGACATTGATTTGGTAAAAGATGATGGGGTGATTTAATTATGGTTATCACAAAGGTAGAAAACTTTATTAGAAAAGGAATCCTAGTAGATAGTGGAAATGTAGTTAAATTGCAGTATTATTAGGCAATTAAAGAAATAAGATTCCCTGAAGTAAGTTCAAACCCGCCAATCCAATCTTTGGGTTCGCCAACCTATTAGAGTAAAAGGGTCTTTTTTGCTACCAGTCATGATAGGTGATGGTGATTGCATGGCTACCACAATGGCAGATTTCCTAATAGTGGACCAACCTTCATCATTATAATGCCATTATTAGGTGTCCCCTAATGAAAAGGTCAAGATAATCGCAGTAGTATACTACCTCATGGTCAAATTCCTAACGTTTAAAAGAATAGGATACATGAAAATTAATCAACAACTCGCCCAACAGTGACATATTAACTCTATATAGCTTACAAGGAAACTTGTCAAGACTTATGTAATAGGCCCCTTGGCATGAGATACTAAGCTCCAATTCACAGACCAACATTTAAATGAAAGAGGACATGCCCACCCCAGTCAGGTAAACCTTATCAACAACATTACCCTAACGACTGATAGCTATAGAGTGGAGTTAGACCGATATAGAGCCTAATTGATAGAACAATCCACTGAAATCCCTTTAAAATCAAGTAAGCTAAACAAGCAACCCAAATAAGAGTCTTACTGGATGAACAAGTTAAAAACATCCTGGCTCAGACCCTTCAAGCAAATGTTGATGTGTTCCCATGGATTGTTGCAAGCATGTCAGGAATTGATGCTAATGTAATAATCCATATATTTGATGTCAACCCTATGACCAAGTGGGTAAAATAGAAGAAGTAGAGGTTACAACAGATCATACATAGGCGATAAGAGAGGAAACTAAAAAAATTACTTAACATAAGATTTATATGAGAAGTCAAATACCCAGATTTGTTGGCAAATGTGGTAATAGTCAAAAAGTCCAATGGGAAATGGAAAATGTTCATGGATTTCATAGGGAAATGAAAAATGTTCATGGATTTCATGGACTTGAATAAGGCTTGTCTGAAACATAGCTTTACCTTGCCATCCATTAACAAGCTAGTTAATTCATTAATAGGACACGAGTTTCTAAGCTTTATGGATATATTCTCAAGATACAATAAGATCAAAATGGATCCCCCAAAAAAAAAACTCTTTTATCACAAGGTATGGTAACTTCTGTTAACAGGTCATGCCATTCAGACTGAAAAACACTAGAGCAACTTATTAAAGGTTGGTAAATAGATTGTTCAAAGATCATATTGGAAAAAGCAATCGAGGTGTATGTGGATGATATGTTGGTGAAAAACACATCAATGAGCCAACACTTGCAAGATCTTAGTTATTTTAATGCACATAATAAGACTAAATAGCTCTATTTTATAGAGTTATCATACAAGCCAACGGAAACCATCAAAACCCAAGCGCTAGCAAGATTTTATTGTTGAATGCTCTTTCCCTCCACTATCACTAAAGACACCATTAACAAGCTCAATATCCTTAACAACAATTGGGAACCTCTTAAACAACAATGAGAGATGAATCAAAAACCCAAAGAGATAACTATTACTATAAAACTAATGTTATACTATGCACGTCGATGGCTTCGCTTGAAAAGGATGGAGTAGGTAGGGGTATTGTAATTGAAAGATCCTGAGGGAATGGAATGGTAATATAGGTATCATCGGATTCCTGGCCTTCAGAAATGTAGCTAAATACAAAACTCTTTTAGCAGGAATGGAACTAGCTGGCAACTAAAAGCTAAGAAGCTATCTATCTTCGTGGACTTCCATTTGGTTGCCAAACAAATAAATGGGGAATATGAAGTGAGAAAGCTAACGCTAATTAAGTACCATAGAATGCTTCTGAGCTATGCAAGAAGTTTGAGTAAATTCACATATAACAAGTCACTAGAGATAGAAACAGAAGAATATATTCTTTATCCATACTTGCCTCAACTGTGGAAATCAAAGAAAGAGGAAAAATCATAGTGGAGCATTGCCTAATCCCGAGTTAAAAGTGTAGGCACCCCATTTTGTTCGAGCCCTTATTGAAGGCATCAAAGTCATTATTCGGGGCCTTGATTGTTTCTATACACAATATCAATATTTATTTTAACCAGTTCATATTTAAAATAATTAAACTATAAATTTATTCATTTAAAATTAAGATCAAATTATACAAGTCACAACATTCAAAATATTATAGAAGATTATTGCTCTAAATATAAATTAACTATTCACAAATATTTATGGATCAAATATTAATAAAATTTCATTCATATTAATGATTAAATTTTTTATATAATCATATATATATATATAATATTACAAGTTAAAGTCTGCTTAAATGTAATTCTATGTGTATAGCTTTTCTTATGACAACACTTAACAAATTGCTTTATCAAAAATTTTATTCAATTAATTACCCCATTTTCAGTTTTTTTTTTTAAATAAAATTGAAATTTATTCAAATGTTTCAACCTATATAAAAATTTTATCTTAATTTAACTCACACAAAAGAAAATGTCAACCCACTCTTACCAAATATATATTAAATAAGAAGTTTCAAATATCCAATTCTTATTTTCATCTAAGAGTTTTTGTATAAATTTAAGACTATAGACATATGTGGTAAAGCCTATAAACTAATGCACATAAAACTAAAGAGGTGAAGAATGTTTGCTTGCCATGTGCAAAAAAGCTCAGATTGTGTGATGAATATGTTCCGCTACAGAGAATGAAAAGTAAAGGAATCATGTTGTGAAAAGTAAAGGAATCCTGTTGTGCTTCTTACACTTCCTTTTTATGATGTCTACTTTAGTGGCATTCCTACTAAGTGTCTGCATTTGTATACTTTGAATATTTAAAAAATAGGTTTGCAAAAAAATCAAATAATATTACAAGTCTTAGATCTCATATATGTCACTTCATTATTAGCAATAAAACTGTATCTTGATTTGGACATCCAAGAAACCATTTAACTAAAAAACAAGTACTTTCAACTATTTAATAACTTTATTTAATTTTTTACAATTTTGAGTTGCACAAATATTTTATATTATTGTCAGTTAAATATAAATAACATATACCAACAACTTATTTTTAATTTATTTTAATATTTATATTGTACACATGAAAAGAATAATTTTAATATAAATTAAAAATAATATTTAAAATTATAAAAATAATAAAAATTTCATGAATTGCACAGTTAGAAAATTAATTCTTTTTATATTTAAAAGGATTTAAATATTTGTTTCTTATTCATATTTTTTTTTGTGTCATAGTTGTATATATATAATATTGACATATTAATGATTGATATTATATAGATTTTGATACATTAGTACATTTTGGTTATCTACAACTAGAGAAAAACCAAACATGCCCTCTGACAAAGAATATATTTCATGAAAATGCCCCTTGTCATTGACTATTTAGGCTTTAAAAATTTCTTTAAATCCAATCACAACCCTATAGCTGAGGCTTGGTATGAATTACGATGATTTTTGGTGCAAGAAATGTGTTTGAATTGAATTTTCAAAAGCTAAAAGATGGCTCATGTTAGGCAAAAATGCATTGGTGTATCGATACAAAATGCAATTTTTACCCATAAGTATCGGTACAATAAGGTGTGTATCGATACTAAGAGCAAAAAATTATTTTTAGTCTTGAAACATAAAGGCCTGTATCAATACTCCATGGATTGTATTGATACTCATGCTTGTGTATTGATACATTTTGGCAACAATCACAACTTCAGCTACTGCCAAAGTCTCTATTGATATAAGCATGACAAGTATCGGTACCACACTTTAGGAATCAATACCAAACCCTTTTGTATCGATGCTACACATGAAAATTTAAAATTTTGACAACATGAAAACTTTGTTTTAATACTTATGCACCAACATGACTTGTAACTACCTTGGGCTCTTTAATACCTTATCTTGGTCACAAATAGTGCAAACTTAACCTATTTTCATCTAACTGACTTCATAGACACCCTTAATATTGGCCTCTGATGCCTCATTGCCACATTTTTCTTTAATACGACCCATAGGCATTTCAGACCTTCCAAAAAAATTTTGTTTGGCACAGTGTTGCCTAATAGTGCTTGGCGACATAGCGCCTAGTGGTTGTCACCATTTTATTTTTGTTATTATTATTATTTTGATCCTATCATATTACGATGGTCTTAAGATACTAGAAATTGGCCTACACAAAATAAGGTGTCTACATATATAATTTAATATCTATTTAAGTCTTGTTTAAATATTTATTTATAAATTAAATATGAATAATATTTAAATAAATTATGAAAAATATTTTTATTTATTTATTTTAATTTATGATTAAATTAATTATTTTATTATAGTTAATTTTATTTTGATAATTAGTGAATAATTATTCTATTTGAATAAAATTGCCATGATTTTTCTCAAAATAGAGTTGGATTTATGGAAAATGATTAAGCTAAATAAAACTTAACATTTAAATCAAAATTAATTAGCATGTAGATTAAACGACCTCAATGCCATAAAATAAATTTGGGCCAAAGTATTGTCAATGGACACTAGGTCTTGGCTGAATTATATGGGCACCCATGCTAGGGTTGGTGCCACATAGGGGTTTAGGCCTAGGGTTTTTTCTTTAGACTTGGCACCACACCTAGAGGTTTCTAATCACAACATCTCATGATTCTAAACCTGGTGGAACAAGGTAGTCATCAAGGAGAATCAAGTCGTATGAATCAATAGTTGATCAAGACAAAAAGTGCCCATACACTCTACCATTTAGGAATTGAAAAATAGTGGAGAAGAGTAGTTAGTTAAAGCTTTCATAGGGATCTAGGAATTCTTGGATGGCATTTTCAAATCTGCAACTCAGGTCATTAACCATGGTGGTTTTATTATATATAACAACATGATTTAGTGTGGTCCAATTAAATTTTTAAAATTTCACTGCATATCTAATCAATTTTTCCTATAATAGGCTTGATTATCGGTAGCCCTTCTTCAACATAAATGGCATTGATAATTTTTAATGATTAGAATGATGATTCTTGAGTGTTTTCATTAGGCTCATTGTATGGTGCATCCATCAAGGTTACAGAAATAATGTCCTCTTCCCCTTCCAATACTTGCTACCTTATTGTCAATCATAAATTTTAACTTTTGATGCAGCGATGATGGAACTACCCCTACAGAGTGGATCCAAGGTCTCTTTAATAAGCAATTATAGGATAGATTGATGTCCATCACTTGGAAATCTATCTTATAAGTGCATGGGTCTATTTATAGCGGGATGGTGATATTTTTAATTACCTCCCTGCATGTACATTGAAAGCATTTTTGTCTATACAGTTATGCTTCATGTAGGAGGTATCGATAAACCCTTGTTTAAGAAGGCCAATGCAATGACATTTGTGCCAAACCATTACCGATAAGAACCTACTATAGAACACTACCTTTATAGTAAGTTATGATATAAAGAGCTTTATGGTTTCCCTTGCCTTTATGGTATGTTTCATTATCACTAAAAAAGATGTAGTTATCAGTTTTGATGTTGCTGACTAGGTGATCTAATTTGCTTATCCTTATATTGTAGGGCCTGTATGCTTCATTCAAGACTTTAAAGAAGGCATTCTGATGGGTTTTAGAGTTGAGGAGTAGAAATATCATAGATATTCTAGCAAGCTACTTGTTCAGCTAGTTTACAATGCTGTACATGTTATGCTTAATGAACTTAAGCAACTTGACGGCTTTTTTTCTATTCACTGGTTCCTCAATTTTCTTAAGTCAAGTTGTTTCATCATAATTTTAGGTATGTTAGATGCTGAAGTCATACACTTCTTTTGAGTTTCAATCTTTGTTGTAGCTACAGCATAGCATTTACAATTACGGGTTAAATGGCTCACCCTTATAAGATCCACATTGGTAGCTTACGAGTTGGATCCCATGCTGATTAGCACCTTACTCTTATACTTTCATGGTATCACTTTATCCTTATTGTAAGGGAAAAGAGACAAGAGCTAGATGATCATTTTCGATATAGGCTTTACGAGCTTTTCTTAGATGTCTAGGGGATTGCAGCAAATAATCACTAACCTCTCGATTCCATAAAAAGGGTGTAACTATTCTCGCTTGATGGCATTGATAGAGACATCCGTAGCTTCTTCTATTCCTTCAAAGAATTTAATCTCAACCTAGTCCATTACTTTTTGAACTAACGTTCAAAAATCCAGGCAATACTATGAGTATACCCCTCCTTTTAGTGGTAGCGATAAAAATTAGTAGAATCCTCTTTCTGATACTTTGTTTTTGATATCAGCTTAGCCTTCCCCAAAACCTGTCAGACCAAATCCATAGAGATTTTAATTTCTTCTATAGTTTTCTTGACCATAAAAGCCTTTCCCCTTAATAATGATGTTCATCTTTAGCTCAGCATGATTCAGAAATGGATTTGCTCTTACATTTGACTCTAGCCTTGTCTCAAATTTGATCATGCCATTATTCCAATAAGCTTTGCACCTTTTCTCTTGAAAATGGTGCAATTATCGATAAAATGATCTTAACCCTGGGTATGTATTCACAATGGCCATTTTCATTAAAGCATTAGGATACAAGGGTTCTCTTGAGGTCATGTATACTGGGGTATCCCGCTAGCCTACAAGTGGCTGGGAGTAAAAGCCGAAGCCCATATAAGATAAAAGGATTAGGTCAAATCTCAGCTTCTCTTAATGTGTCTATTGGTTGTTTTAGGTGTTAGTCTTAATGGGTTTGTTTGTTTGAGTGTTTTGGGTAGTATTTTAGGTGAGATTTTGTGAAAAAGTAAGTACTGGATTATGTTTGGTAGAGTATATCGACTATGGAGTTGGGGAATTTAGGTATGGATTTTTGCTACAGAAGGCCATATTTGGGAAGTACGGGTTAGGTGTTGAGAATGGATTTGGAACTAACTTGGATGGCTATCACAAATTATGGCATTTGCTTTATTCTCTTTATTTATAGGAGCAAGTTTTTTTGGTAAATCCAAATGATTCATCTCTGGTCATCTTATCGCTTTTGATAGCATTGTTGATCATTTAACTTGATATGACTATCTTGAGAAAGTTCTTTTATGGCATTCCTTATCAGTTTCTCATAGTAAGGTGCATAAAGAGTATTGAAAAACATGATAGTGATCTCTTTCTTTGTCAATGGAATGTGAACTTGAATGGTCTTCTCTCTCTTTCGTTAAGCATATATTGCTTAAAGCTTTTAGTAGTTTTCTTTTCTAATACATGCTTATACTAATCTAAGAAAGGTCAGGCCAACTCTACCTATGCTTAGATCTTAACCCATTCAAGCTCGATATAGCACCAGGCTGTAGCCATAGTAAAGCTGTCTTAAAAGAAATGTATTAAGAGCTTCTCGTCTTTTTCGTACTCATGTTGCTATTTGCATTTGAACCAATTGGATTAGGACATGAGATACACAATTAATTAACTAAATACATGTTACTATTTTATAGTGATGAAAGTTTTACTTTATGTTAGTGGCGTGATTCACTATCATGCAAACATTAATTAGATGAAACCCTTGAAACACAATGACCTAGTAAAAATAGTAATGAGTTATGATGGTAAAATCTTTTGCGTCAAAACTGTCTCTAAAAATGTTCCTAGTCATCATATTGTCAAGATAGGACATTGATAATATACAAAGACTAGTATATGCAAAGCCTCTATGCTTAGATGCATGTAACTCTTTGATCTCATCGAAATTGAAATATATTGGATACTTGGGGATAGCATATGGGTGCTTGTTTTGTGTAAACAAGTTCACTGGTATTAGTCATCAAGGGTATATGGAACATGTTATCATGTGCCAGTCACGTAAATAGTCTTCAAACTTGTGATGCAAAGTCATCTTATATGATGAGTGTCATACTAACATTTACTACAAACAATTCATAATGGATAGACACCAAATAATGGTATGTCAGGTGTGGCATGATCCATATGGTAGGTGAATGAGTGATCCAAAGAGGATCACTACTTCGAGTGACATTGAAGATATATATCAAATTATCTTGACTAAGATTAATCGGATTAACAACCAAAGCATAGTGAATTATAAGGAATCATTCTTTATAGATTCATGATCATTAACCTTATGTTGCGAGATCTAACATGGAATAAAGCATGAATGATATTATACAATGTTCATGCTCATTCCAAGATATATGGTGAAAAAATCGTATTACACTAATAGGCTGGTTATTAAAAGGTTTTAATAAGGTCATATCGACTCTGCAACATTTAAGTGGTCAAGATGGGTTGCTAGATTCCACCCTTGATCTATAAACTTGATTAAAAAGATTAATTATGTTCATTGCCAACATTTTGGGAACCTAATGGGTCATAATAATAAGATGATATTGTTGAATTAAAGTCAAGATTTAATAAAGTTTAATTTAATTAAATAAAAGATGATTAAATAGAGGACTTAATTGAAAAAAGTTTAATTAAGAATGAACTTGAGGCAATAATATTAGATTTTATGAAATTGAAGATTTTGTTTTCTTTTTAAGATATAGTAGATAAGATTGTCTTATCTAGATAATGTCTAAATTGAGACATACTATGTCTAGATGAATAAAAATTAAGACATTACATGGTGGACAATGTCTTAGTCGAAATCCTTAGATAAACTTATCAAAATATTAATTATTTAGATAATTAATATTAATAAGATTATTATTAAATTAAAATTGTTTTAATTTAATTTATGATTGTTTAGATAAAAATTCATAAAATGATTATTAAATTAGCTAAATTAGTTTCGACTTATTTATCTTAATTTAATTATGTGATAATTAAGTATGATAAATTAAGTTATTTATTTGATAAATATAAAGATTAATTTAGATTAAATCTCTAAAGAAACTTAACCGAGTTGAAAGGTGTACTAAGCTAGAATTAAGTCTAAGATCATGGTGTTTTAGCCGAATTCACTAGTCTTCTTTTGTGTACAAGATTCGGCCACCATAATAAGAAGAGTTGGGATAAATTGAATTTCTTAAGGTGAAAAAGTTTTGCCTATGTAAGCAAGTGTTATTTAATCAAAACTCTTTTGAGTAGAAAAGATTAAATTCAACTAAGTCTAGTAGGGTGAGATGGCTAAGTGTTAAGTAGAAACCAGAAGACTTTTGAGAATGGATTTTAAAAAGAAATTGCTATGTCAAGTTTTCCTATTGCTACCACCCTCAAAGAAAGAAAAACCACCTTTTTGTCCCTCTACCATTTCATATTTTCCCTTTTTCTCTAGAACAAACAACATCTCAGAAGTGTTCTTGGATCGGGTGAAAGAAGAAGCAAGCAAGCAATCATCTTTAGGTTGAGACTTGTTAAGTCTTCTAGCTAGCATTGAATAATTGCAAATCCTTAAAAAGGCTACCATTATCATCCATGTGGATTACCACTAGAGGCAAAACAAGTGTGTTGCTCATGGTTAGAGAACCTGTCAGGGAGTTCAGCCACCACTTATCAAGGATCTCTTAGATTAGATTTCGTCAGTGTATGCCCTACAAGCCAATCATTATGGCTTCTAAGGTGTTAGCATTTAGTGATTTCATGTAAGCAAATATTATATTTAATTAGTGTTATAAAAGTATTTTTTATCCATAAGGTTTAATTGTATAATTGTTATAAACATCTTATGCAGATAAAGCCCATGAAACACATTAGCCTTGGAAGGGAATTGCAAAAGAGATACAAGAGATCCCTATGCATTAAAGCTGCATTTCTAAAAACATTCTTAGTGATCATATTGTCAAGATAAGGCGTTGACAGTGCACAAAAATTGACATATGTAAGTCTCTATGCATATGATGCATGTAATTGATCTTATAAGTTAAAATATAGAGATACTTTAAGACATCATATAGGTGCTTGTTATGGTAACAATTTCACTAAAAATAACCTGTTATGAGAGTTCCATTTGGTATTTCACTCAAATGTCTATGGAAATACACTCATGTGTCAGCAGTATAAGTGATCCTTAGACTTGTGACCCTTGGTCATCTCATTGTGTCATGTTTCGATTCCATCATAAACAGATGCACAATAGATGGATGCTTATGGTAAGGTGGTTTTCGGTATGGAATTAATCATATGGTTGGTGAATGAGTGGTCTTAAAAGGATTCATCACTCGAAGTGATATGAGGGGACATATCTCACATGTACTTGGCCTGTGTTAACTCAATGTCCTTGGCCATGATAGTATTGATGATGGAGTTAACATATAGAGGTTGCACTTAATATGGAATAGGTGAAGAGTAGACACTAAACCATGCTCTTGTTAATTCTGGGATACATGATAAAAGGATATTTATTACATTGAGATACTGAACGTTGAAGGGTTTATCAAAACCATATTAACACTCCTTGTAGGTTAGCTGGCCATAATTCATTGCTAGATGCCACTCTTAGTCTATAAATATAAAATATTCTTTATTAGGCTATTTTATGTTTATTATTAATATGATGAAGGCCTAATGGGTCACACACATAAGGGTGATTAATAGAAATTAAATTGAAATTCGGCTAGTATGTCTAATATAATTAATGGTTACTTTGGCCCAATTTCAATTAGTTCATATAAGCTAGGAGCAAAATTGTAATTTTTCAAAAATTAAAATTTTAAACCCTAGATATATTTAACCCATGTTAGTCATCTCATATATTTTAGAGAGGCTTAAAAATTCACCCTCAAGACCTCTAGAAACTAATTTGCAATTTCCTTAAGAAAAATAGAAGATTCTTGAAGAAAAACTATTTTTTTCTCAAATTTGATTATTAAATCAAGGTTTCCTAGTGCAAAGGGAAGATTTATTGAAAGCTAATCTGCTAGCGTGGCTCTTGGTAACAAAGTCTCTTCCTTGTGAAAGGTTTTTCGGGTCACCTGTATGGATACCGTTAGAGGCTAGACACTTGAACAACTTTAGTCTACGACAACTAGGCTTAATGTATATATTCTTAGGTCATGGAAGTGCTAAAGACATCTCAAGATTGAGGTATGTTAAAACCTTAAATAGTTTTTTAAGATTCTTGATTTTAAGGATTGATCAAGATCATGAAAGACGATTCGGTTTGAGGAGTCTTAGCTTTATATTTATGATTTGTTTCTGCTATGTTGTTTTTGAATTATTTTGTAAATTTTTGTAATCTCAGTACTTGCTATCCTAAGACTTCCTACAAGTTGTATCACGAGCCTCCTTACATTGATTTGATTAATTTTGTGTTTTAATTTTATTTATTAAAGAATTTGTTGTTTTAATGCTATCTTAACCTATTCTTGAATTTAAAAATTAAGGAAAATTGTCTCTTTTTTATTTTTAAATTTCCAGCATTTTGATTCATGTTTATTATTCAATATTAATTAGTTAAAATATGATTTTATTAATTAAATTGATCTTGGCTCTTTTTCGGTGATTTGATGTGGTTAATTTTTTGGGCAGTCATTGCTTCAGTTTTTTCCTTGCTTTTCCATGTTGAAAGTGTTACGGGCTGTTCATAAAATTTTTTAAAAAAATTAGGTTAAAATCAAAGTTGAAAACATTTCAATTTTAGGATAAAAAGGGTGCACTAGGTGTACTTGTATCTTGTAACATTCATGTCTTCCTTCTTGGATCTTGGTAAGGCATCAATGGCAGAAAGGAATTTCGACAAATTTGTTGTATTTACAGAGGTTTAGTAGGAGAAAGACGATAGTGTTTGAATTTGAGTAGGATGGCTAAGATAGCCATGCATGAGATAGAGTCCTAGTTTGATTGGGATTCCTCTAAAATTGTGCCATCAATATCCTACTTGGAGTAAGACTCTTCCAATTTTATTTTTTTCTTGAAATTTAAAATATAATATGACTAGAATAAATTTAAATTTAAATTATTTTTGCTAAAAATTAGTAAGATGGCACAATATAACTCCCTGAGAGGTTGAATCCAATTAAAACTCTTACTTATCATTAAACATCTAATTATCCAATTGTATTATTTTCCTTAAACTGTTTAAGATATAAATTGGATAATATAATAAACATGAAATTAAAATTGAATTAATTTGATTAATTGAAAATTATATTTAATTTAAATGATTAATCTTACTTGGAATATGATTTATTCTAATATGATTAGAATAAATGTTAATCATGTAAGAAAATTATTTTCTTAATTAAATAAATATGGATCAATTATTTAGTATAAAAATTGGTAACTTGAATTTAAAACACATGTTTATACCTTCATAATTGTTGTGGATGTATTAGATGATTATGGACTAGGCCTAATATGATTATGGATGTATAGTTAATTGTTTAAGGATGTTTAAATTTTTTTAAATAGGGTCTGTGAGCCATGCCTTATCTTTATTTTCTCCAAGGTTTTAAAATTTTTTTCTCACTTAAATCCCTTCGAATGTAAGTCAAGGTTTTTTATTATAAATATAATTAGAGTACGTAAAAGTGTGAAATTAGGGTTAGGAAAGATTTTGTAACTCGAATATGGAGATCCAAGCAAAGGCAACCATCAAGCCCAAAAGATTGTCAGAAGCTTATGAAGACTTTGTATGTAAATGCCTAGGAATTGATCAAGCAATTTCCTTTCATGGTTTAAGAAAATTGCATTAGATAGTAGTTCATAATCATCCAAATAGTATGCATGATAGTAGATTTATTTTTATGCAATATTATAAATACTATGCATGTAAATATGATAAGAACTTAAATAAAAGATAAAATTAACAAACAAAATCCCTCGTACAATATTGAGTTGCATGCTTTGCATGATATAGGCACCTTCCATTATTCGTAACAAGATACCTAAGTTCTGTCTGAAGGTAATGTAGACACTCATTTTGTCCAGACTAGTTTTTGGTATCCTAGGAGTTAGGTAAAAGATGACAAAATAAAAAAAATAGAAATAAAGCTGGGGGACGATCATCGCTCGATGAAAAAGTTTTTTAGGAAATTCCAAAAAGTCTATGAACCGTTTTAAGAAAAAAAATACAAAAACAAGGCATCAAAGGTCATTTTCAGGGTGTCATCGGAGTCGTTTAGGTGAGTATGCGAGCCTATTTTCCTTTCTTTGTTACCAAGATAAGACAACTCGAGGAACCTAATGCGGGTCATATGGGTGCTTAAAAACTATCACGAGGCTTTCACGTTACCAAAATTTTGAATTTTCATGTGTAGTATCGATACAAGAGGGTTTGGTATTGATACCCAAGGTGTGCTATCGATACCTGGCATGTTTGTATCGATACAGACCTTGGTAGTAGCTAAAGTTGTGATTTTTGGCAAAATGTATTGATACACAAGCATGAGTATCGATACAAATCTATAGAGTATCGATACTGGCCTTTAAGGCTCTAGACTGGAAACATTTTTTTGCTCTTAGTATTGATACATAATTCATTGTATTGATACTCAAGAGTAAAATGTACCTTATGTATCGATACAACATGTTTTGTATCGATACACCAAGACATTTTTGCCTAGTTTGAGTCATTTTTCAAACTCAAAAAACCCGATTTAAACATGTTTTAGCACCAAGGAACTATCATATAACATTGCAAACCTTAACTATGGGTTCATTAACGGATTCTAACAAATTTTTGGAGTCCAAACAATTAATGACAAAGGACATTTTTCTAAAATATATGGGTGTAACAAGATAGCAGGCATATCTCCAGCTTTCACAACCTTTCTACCTACTTGCTCAGCATCGTAGAACCAATTAGAAGGGAGTCAACTGGACATGGTAGCTCGAGATATGCCCTTGTGCAGAAGAAAAAAACCAAAAATGTCCTTTGCATTATCCCTTAAAAGAATGGGCTAAACTAAGAAAAAAAGGAACCAACTATCTCAGAAAAAAAACTCTCTTAGTTAAAAAAAAAAGCTCTCCAGCAATCCCATAAAACTCTTCACCCATCCCCGTAAATCCTTCAGCCATTTTTAACCCAAAAAACACTTCTAAAGTATTATTTCATTGATCTCCATAATCCATTCCCGTAGCTACCCTAAACCACCATTGAAAAACCTTCAAAAACCCAACTTTCCATGCATTTTGATCCTTAAAAAGCCTTATCATCAACCATACCACCAAAAAGCTACTTCCTGTCATCCTTTTCTTGCTAAATAATAGCAAGCAGAAGGAAGAAATTAAGCCTATAGCCACTACTTTGAGAAAAAGGAAAGTTTAAGTTTTTTGGTATATCCCCTCTACCTTGATCTTTGAAGTTTTTGTTTTGTCATTAACATCATCTTAGTGAACCCTTTTTATGCTTTCATGGCCATCCTAGGACTCCCATGCATTTTTTTTGGCTTTGGTTGTGGTAGTTTAGGATCCTGATGTTCTTCTTGATGCCTTCATGCTGTTTGGTTAATTAAGCATGCTCTTTTGCATTTTCATCACCATAACAGCCTCTATCCATGTACTTCTTGCCAGTTCCTTCCATATTCTTGTTTTTATCTCATGCATCTTAACATGATATAAGGATACTTATCCATGTCCTAGAAGCTTGATAGGCTCCATGAAATAAAAATGCCTTTTTTAGCAAACTCTTTTTAAACATGTTCATCCTAAGTATGTTCATGCATCTATCTATTGTCTCCATGGATTTTTTGTCATCTTTTCTATGAAAAATGTCATCCTTGCTTGTGCATATATGTCCTTCGTAGTCTGCATCATTTTGTGGTACTTCGCTTGTGTTGAGATGCACACTTGAGTGCTAGAAAACCTAATTTCAAAAATATTGTTAAGCACATGCTATCTCTTATACATGGAGAATAACATAGGCTTAAGATTTTTATGAAGTTGTTTTTCCAACCTTGGGGGCAAAGCAAGTATTCAGTCCTGGATTCATGGAAGAATAAGTACAAGAGTACTGGTTTTTCAAAAATGAAATGAAGTCTTTTAGTTAAGAAAATGTGAACCCTTGGTCTTTAGCCAACCACCCTTATAGTGGCATGGTCAACGGGTTGTTCTATCATCCCAAACTACTCTGAGATTTTAGAATAGACTCATGATGCCTATGTTAATCTCTCATCTTGGTTACGGATGTTTGAACGTCATGGCCCGAGCTCAACCCCAAAAAAAAAAAAACTAAAATACCGAACACCTCCCTTGTTTTATTCTGGTAGCACAGTGGCCTAGTCTTGAAAAATTATTTAAAAAAATAAAAATGATTTATCTAAAATGTGTTTGTATTTTTTCCTTGAAGGGTTTTGAATTACCTTTCCAACGATGTCTCATTTACCTTCAGATTATCTCAGATGAAATAGTTACGATTTTTTGAATTTTTGCTATTTGGAACCCTTAGATCCAATGAGTAATTTACTATTTGGGCTGTTTTGGCTCAGTAACAACATTTTTGAATCCCTTGAATACTTTTCCCATGGAGTTCATGAAATTCCCTTTTTGGAAAGGTATTATTCACATTTTAATAATTTCGAATGAATTCGAACTAATTTTTCAAAGTTCATCATACCTTTACTTAGTACATGTTGCCAGTGTCGAGACAGGTGGAAATTCAAAAATTAATACCACCTAGAAAGTGATATTCTAGGATTTTTGGAATATTCTTACATTAATCTTCATTGAGTTACCTTTCCAACGGTACCTCATTTACCCCTCGGGACCTCCGGTTAAGCTTGGAATAAATTTTGAAAGAGAAACGACGTGATGCTATCCTTTATTTCTAACCTAATTTCCAAAACACTTGTCTTGAGGTGTTCAAAAGCCTCATGATCTACTCGACTCATTCCCATGACCTAAGCCTTTTAGACTTGAACCAAGGCTAAATAAAAAAGGAACATTTTAGCCAAACCTTTGGCTCCTGATTTTCAAAGATCCCCCGATCAAAAAATGACCCATTCCTCTTGAACATCAAAATTTTTCATTTTTGGGAATACTTTAACTCCACTACTCTGAGGGGTACTCTAACCCTACTTTTACCTTAAATCCAATATCAAACTTCCATTTTCAGGGATACTCCAACCCCATTACTTTGAGGGGATGCTCTAACCCCACTTTTACCTCAAAATGACATCAAATTTTTATTTTCGTAGATACTCTAACCCTAATACTCTGAGGGGATACTCCAACCCTGCTTTTACCTCAAATCTAATATCAAACTTTAATTTTTGGGATACTCTAGCCCCACTCTTCTGAGGGGATACTCCAACCCCGCTCTTCATATTCCTTCTAAAATCCAAGCTTTTCTCCCTCTCGAATCATCGAAACCTTTTTCTTCTCAAATTTCCATCGAATCTGGCTAAGTCTCAACATTGTCGTCTCGGTTATTCATTAATAATCGAAAATAACTATGAGATACATTTCGATCATCCCTTTTTTTGTGTATTTTTTATGTTTATTTTTGTGTGGATTTATTTATTATTTTCTTTCCTATGTTACTAATACTTTTCCTCTTATAGGGACTTCGAGCATTCATGCTTTAAAAAATCATTTTCAAAATCACTAAACAATATCTCATGTCGGTAACTTTCCAGTGCCAGACATAAAATATTTGATTTTTTTTTAAACCTATCCGGAGATCAGTTTCATCAAAAACCCTTATGTTTCTCATCTCTCTGAGGCATATAGGTGATAAAATTTGTGTTAAAATTCGAACTCATATCTTTACAACATTTCATGCATTAGAGGGAACTATATTTAAATAATGATAAAAATGGAACTGAGGAAACCAGATTCAAGTAAGATATAGTTAGATGGTACCAATTTTTGGACATCATGGGGGTGTTAATCCTTCCCCACATGTAACTAACTCCTGAACCCCAAATAATGAATCTCTGGTATTATTTTCAATAGGCATTCAGTCATGCCTAACTTAAAATGATCGATGAAGCCTCCAAGGTTATGGCCACTTCGTGGTGGCCATCCAAGACTAGTCGGATGAGTGATTCATCCAACGGTTTTTTACTTTTTCATGTCAAACATTAAAATATTTTTTAAGTTGAGCGCACTTTAGCCCTTCAAATCGTTCGAAGTTCATAAAAGTCAGGCACGTGGAACATCAATAGGTAATTGGTTGAGTCATTCAAGGTCCCTTCCGCCTTAACAGCATAAGTTGTAAGTAATTGGTCTTACACAACTAATGTTGTCTAGTTCAAAGGTGTTGCACTTAACCATATTATGTTAGAGGCAATGGTTATATGAAATGTATGTGATGCATTTAGACAAAGAGTTGCCATCTAATTGATCTAGGAGTTGCATAGAGATGCAATTGGTAAGTTATGTTACCTACCTAGCTAGGCTTATTTTAATTTGTTAAGTCACTCAAGGTTGCAACAATTTAAAAGGGATCCTAGCCCACTAGAAATACCTTGAAGAGATTTTCAGATAATAATAAGGCTACTATCTCATAAAATTAGTGGGAAAACCAATAAAGATTTAATACCTTGTCATTATTGGTTTAATACATGAATAGATAATTAATAACTATTTTATACTAGGTTGTCGATGATGGTATTTATGTTGACTGCATTGCGATGCATTTTAGATGCCATGAGGCTAAAGTGTTTAGACTGCTATGTTAAATTAATAAAGGTTTTCAACAAAAGGAAGGTTGCTGACTTCTAACATGATTGAGTTGAACTATTCTAATATTAATAGTACCTCTTGGATAATAGATTAAAAATATGGATCACACTTATGTAATAGCATAAGCTGAATAAAGAAAATTAGGCTCTAATGAGGTAATTTTAAGAATAGGTAATGGATCAAAAGTTAAGGCCACTACTATCAAAACATGTACTTTATCACTACTTATAAGCATGACCATGGAATTGGAAGAATATTTTTGTGTTCTTAGATTATTAAGAAACATCACCATGAATGATGGTTTTAAGTTTAAAATGAAGGCAATTTAACCTTAGATTTATTAACCTCCCATTAGGTCTAAAGAGACTTAAAAATTCACCTTAAGACCCCTAAAAACTTGATTTGTTATTTGCCTAACTTCTTTTATTAAGGATTGCACGAACTTGAAGGCTCTTAAGGAAATTATTTCTTTTTTCTCATATTTGATTATGGAATCAAGGTCTTCTAGTGCAAAAGAAAGATATATTAAAATCTAAGTTGCTAGCATGACTCCCAGCAGTAAAGCTCTTTCTTGTTAAAGGTTTTTGTGTCATCTGTGTGGATAACCGTTAAAGGCTAGATGCTCGGATAGCTTTGTTTTAATGACAATCAAGCTCAGTGTATATACTCTTAGGCCATGGAATTGTTAATATGCATCTCAAGATTGATGTATGTTGAGTCTTCAATAGTTCTTTAGGATTTTTTATTTTAAAGATTGATCAAGATCATGCAAGCTAATCTGATTTAGGGAGTTTTGGCTTTTTCTTTATAATTTGTCTCCACTGCGATGTTTATGAATTATTTTGTAAATTTTTATAATCTCGTTACTTGCTATCCCGAGACTTTCTACAGAGTTAACTCTAGATTATGATATCTAAGAGTCAGTTAATCCCTTTACAGATGTGTGATTTAATTTTATTACATATGATATTTGGTTACTACACATTTACATCCCTCTTAAAGATCTATAAAGAGTCTAGCAACTTTTGTGCTTAATGTTTTTGTTGCCATATTATGTCATTTTTATAATTTTTAAATGTTATTGTTGCATAAGGCCTATTTCATCAAGAATACAGATTCCCTGCAAGTGGTATCAAAGCTTAATTACGTGTAGTAAGTATAGCCTAATTCATGGTAATTGACATTGTAAAGTTGTGTGCATTTATCTCTATGTTTCGGGCATGTAATCTTTATAAAATATTTTTTATAAAATTTTTCTTAATTCTAGATGGCATACTAAATGAGTATTTTTATATTGTTTAGATTGAGAAAAAATTGCTATAAATCGATTCGGATTAAATACGCATTAAAACGTTCAAAATCGATGTTGTCTAGCCCACCTTTTTTGTAGTACAAATTAAATCTTTATATATTTTATATTTTGTTTTTTCAATATATTATGTATAAAAATTAATATTAAATTATTATATTTATTTTGACTAAAAAAATGCTAATTTCCACCTAAGTGTGTAGAATCTCAAAGTTAGAATTTTTCGGCAACTTTAGAGGATCTATTGTGCCGATGCACCTTGAAATCCTTGTGAAATGTTCCACAGATTTGTTACATCATAGGTCAGCAAGTGAGCTCAATGAGATTCAATTTTTGGACTGATTTAATTGCTCAAATTTATGGCAAACTATTGCAGTGTGGCTCAGATATGAATCATAAGTAGCCAATCTTAAATGACAGATATATCCCTCATTCCTTATGTATTTATATATCATTCATTTTCATTTTAGGGGCCCTATGTTATTATTTTTATTTTTCGGTTTGAGGATAGAGTTGTTAAGATGAATCGCACACTTGACTTAACCTTAAATAGTCATTACGAGATGACTATTTATTTTTTTTCTAGGAGTTGCCACCAATCTATTTTAGGTAGGTGAAATCGGTCACCTATCAGAAAACAAAATCCAAGGTCTGCGATAATACCAGAGATCACTTTAAAGGCCCTGGAAGTCATTATAATCATGAGTAAAGATCGATCCTTCTTATGACACTTAGTAATGGGTACCTTATTAATCGCAAGTTAATTTAAATTAGATTTTTATTCAATTTCAAGATCCGATATTTAATTATAATTCCCTTATCTCAAACTTCCCCTAAAAACCAAAATATCTTCCATACCCCACTACAGGACTAGAAGAACACAAAAGGTTTTAATTATTATCTTTCGCATGCCACTAAATAGCCAAAAAAATACAAAAAGGTTTTTAAAAGTCAAAATATCTTGCGCACTCCATCGGAGGGCTAGAGGAATATGAAAGGTTTTATTTTTATAAAATTTAAAAAAATTTGATTTTTTCATTAAAAGAATATCTTATTATTAAAATAATTTGTAAAATCCCTTCCAGATACTGGTGTAAACATCTAATTTTGCCCGGAACCCTTTTTCGACAGCCCAAAATCATTCAAAATCAAGGATTTAGTGGCCACCTGATAAGCGTAGAATTCTTTAGTGTGAATTAGATGTTTTCAAGTCTATTTAATTGTGCTTAAATGTTCGTTGGTGCATGTGACAAAATTATAGCCATTTCAAGGGTTATACAGAATAAAATCTCGGATAAAAAAGATGAATTTCAAGGTAAAATATTTAACTTTTAATTTTATACTTGTGAAATTTTAAATTTATTTTTGCAGATGTTATCACGATGAAATTTCTCATTTTTTTATGAATTTTTGGAGAATTTTTCATTAAATTTGGGATGCTAACCATTGTATATTTGTGTCGATGCCTGTGTGGTACTTATGCCAATATGAACTCTGAAAAATAAAAAATATTCAAGGAGAAATTCATATTGGTATTTTTTACCATTAGGTATCAAGTTGGCAATTTTGCCATTTATTTTTGAATTTTTTACTATATCGCGAGCACTTTACTTGCGAATTTTTGGGTATAAAATTATTTCAAATCTCTGATTTTCATCATTACCATTTTGTAAATTAATATTTTAAATATTTAATTCATTTTATATAAGTTTCAACGTATTTTTCTCAAATTTTTCTAGTTTAAATGCAAGCTTTCCTTATCTGTAAAATTCTCGGTGGAATATTCTCGAGTTTTAAACTTTAAAATTCTCTAAATATTTCTATTTAACCATTATTGAATCAGTTTTTCAAAATTTATTTATGTTATAAGTTTTGCATTTTCATTCAGAATTTTCTCGTTTTCAAAATATGGAGTTGTCCACTCTATAAATTTTTTGGAAGACTTTTCGAAGTTTATAATTTTCAAAATTCTTTAAAATTATTATTTAATTCATATTGAATCAGTTCTGAAAAAATTATTCTATTTTATGAGTTTTGTATTTTCTTTTATAATTTTTATGTTTTTGAAATACAGAGTTTTTTACTTCATAAATTTTTTTGTGAGGATTTTTCTAAGTTTATAATTTTTAAAATTCTTCAAAGATAATTGTTGAATTCATATTAATTCAGTTTTAGAAAATTTAATTTATTTTATGAGCTTTGTATTTTTTCATAAAATAATTTTCCTCCATGAGGTTTTTTTTTTTTGAATTTTAATGATTTTTTTCTTGAACATGAAAATTGATTTTGTTATTAGATTGAATTATATTTATCATATGAAATTTTATTTTAAATATATAATTTTTTAATTTTTACAATTTAGTTTTTATAATTAATTTTTATGGTATAATTTTACAGATTATACAAATATCTTCCAAATTTCTCTAGACTTTGATGATGTCATGGATGAAATAATCCACTAAAAGATAAACATAATAAATTCAAATCAAAGAAAAAAATAAAAAAATATTAAAATAAACATTAAATAAAAAAATAAAACAAACCAAAACATCCTAGAGAACTCTAGGAACACTTTGACCAAGGCCTATTTGTTCAGCCCTTGGCCGACTTCCACCCATATAAATAAAGGATGGTTTTACCATTTTAAAGGCTTTAGGCTTTGGGGCAAAAGAGTAAAGATATTTATTGTAAATTTCTTAATTTTTCTTTATTTCTTGTTTGAATCTTCTTTTTAATGAGCAAAATGAAATACTTTTGGTCATGAAATTTGATTCATGATGAAAGGCCGTGTATGATGGCTATGATTAAAATTTTTTGTTTTAGCTGTTTTAGTTAATTTTGGTTAGAAATAGTTTGATTTTCTTTGAGATTATTTGTATTTGTTGATGTATATATTATTATTTTCATAATTACATTTTTATATAATTTTTCTTAATATTTTCATGTTGTTTTATGTTGATTTGTTCATTATTTTTTATGTTTTTATGTGTATTCATGCCTAGTAAAAATTCTAACGTGTATATATATTGATATTTATGAAAATATGTGATGAAAAAAGTATTTTTTTGCTGAAATCATGCTGGCAGAATCATGTAAGGCCTAATTTTGTGATGTTTTAATTTTATTTAGCTTATTTTGCAAATATAGAAATCGTAGGGACTAAATTGCAAAAAATTGCAAAGCTTTTTCTATTGCCATCCAAGTTTGGCCAAACCTTGTAGACAGCCTTAGAAGTGTTTTTATGCATAGTTTAACATATTTTAGTAGGTTTTATTCATTTCATACCATTTTGGGACCATTTTGTGATTTTATAAAGTTTAAAGACTAATTTGAAAATTGTGAAAAAAATGCTTTGTGGCCATAGGTGTTTAGCAGAATCATTTTCATGATTGTTGGTGTGGTCTTTGCGATTTTTCATGATGGATTTGTGTTAAGTTATGATTTTCTATTATGTAGAGACTAAATAATAAAAATGAAAAATTTTGTTTCAAGGCAATCTATGCTTGAGGATTGCTTGAGTATACTTGTGAAAGTGTTTTCATGTTTATTCTGATGTGTATGAATATATTTAATGCATTTTCCACCATTTGAGGTTATTTTGTAATTTAAAAAAGTTTAGGGACTTATATGCAAAAATTACAAAATTCTCATTCCAAGGCCATAAGTGTTTGACTAAATTAAAATTGTGAATGTTGGTATAATTTCCATTATTTTTTATGATGAATTTATGTTTATTTTGATTTTATTTTGTGTAGCAACTGAATTACAAAGTTAGAAAGTTTTAGGGATTATTTGGAAAAGCTTTCCATTTTAAAGTTAATATGATATTTTTGACATTTAAGAATATTTATAACATTCCTATGGTCTTTTGTATGGTTGTAGAAATTATTAAGACCTTTCGTGTTCTTTCAGTTTTTCATTAGCAGACGAAATGTAATTTTTAAAAATTAAGGGATATATTTGCAAGTTTTACATTTTAGGTCTATCTTGATATTTAAGCTACCTATGGAAGGTATAATGGTCATTTTATATAATTTTTGAATCCTCTAAGTTATTAGGATACTTATAGTTTGAAGGTATACTTTAAGGGTATTTTAGTAATTTTTCTAGAATCGAGTCCAATTAGTCGCTGTGATGTTTTTATGCTAAAGGTGTATATTAAGGATAGGTTCATTATTTCATCATTATATTAGCATCCATTAGGGTACAGAGATACTTTCATGTCGAAGGTATACCTTAGAGGCATTTTAATAATTTTTTAAAATGAATCCTAGATGTAATCGGCATGCTTTTATGCCAAAGGTGTATATTGAGGACAGCTTCATCATTTCATCATCATATTAGTATCCATTAGGGTATTAGGATAATTTCATATTGAAGGTATAGCCTAAGGGCATTTTAGTAATTCCTTTAAATATAAAGTCCTAGATTGTAACCTAGATGCTTTTATGTTGAAGGTGTATATTTAGGATAGATTCATCAATTGTCATCATATTAGTGTCCATTAGGATACCAGGATACTTTCACGTCGAAGGTATATCTTAGGGGTATTTTGGTAATTTTTCTAAAATCAAGTCTTAGATAGTAACCGAGATGCTTTTATGTCCAAGGCGTATATTTAGGATAGATTCAGCATTTCATTATCATTTTAGTGTCCACTAGGGTTATCGGGATATTCTCATCTCGAAAGTATACCTTGAGGGAATTTTAGTAATTTCACGTTAGAACCATGTCATATATGATTACTATGATATTTTTATATCAAAATTATACATTAGGAAGGGTTTGTCATATTAGACCATTGTCGGGTCTTAGGGTCAATCTTTTTAATAAAATCATATTTTAAAAAAATAAAATTAAGGCAATATCTCTAAGCTAAAATAGTGCATAAAATTTCTCCCTAATGTATGAGAGGGATTTTACGGATTATTTTAACGAGATTTCCTTTTTAAATAGAAAGTTAGTATTTTTAATTTCATAAAAATAAACCTTTTGTATTCCACCGACATTCTAATGGGGTACAAAAGATATTTTTACCTTTTTAAAAGCCTTTCGTATTCCACAGGTTCTCTAGCGGGATATGATAAAGAATGATAAAAAGCTTTCATGTTTTCTTGGTTCTTCGAGAAGGTACGGAAGATATTTTGATTTTCAAAAATATTAAAAACTCTATTTTCTCATTCAGAATAATAAATTTGTTTTATAAGATTTAATTATGATATATGAGAATTATAATTAAATATCAAATATTAAAACTGAATAAAAATCAAAATTTAAATTGACATATGATTAATAAGGTGCTAATTGCCAAGCATTACAAAAAGGTCAACCCTTACTTGTGATTGTAATCGACTCTTGAACCCTTTCAGAAGATATCTAATATGAGTGCAGACTTCAAAGCTTGTTTTTATGGGTTTCGTAATCCTTAAAATATAAACTCTGGTAGGTGACAAATCTCACCTGGCCAAAATAAGATTGGTGGTGACTCCAGATAAATGTTTGTTTCATAATGACTATTTAAAGAAGTCAAATGAGTAATTTATCTTGACAATTCAGTCCCCGAACATGAAAAATAAAGAATAATAATAATGATATGGGCCCTTTTAAAAAAAATATAGATATATTATATAGGAACAATGGGTGCACCCACTATTTTAAATCAGGTTGGTTAGGATTCATATTCGGCCCATGTTGTGACAACTGGGAGAAATTCTGCATACTACTTTAATTTGGAGACATTGTCCTAATTTTAAAACTTCTAGTTTTATAAAAGATAATAAAAATTTGTCTTAAGACCCAATTTTGATGAAAAATACAAAAATAGACTCTAAGGACTTGGGTTTGATCAAAAAAACCTAAATGTCCTAAAGTGCACTTTTGACATGACAGTATCTTGGTGACCTTAAAATACTCGATTCTAAGATGAATTACTAAAATATCCCTAAGGTATACCTTTGACATGAAAGTATCCCGATAACTCTAAAAGAGTGGATGATATCATAAAAAGACAAGCCTATCCTTATTATGCACCTTTGACGTAGAAGTATCCTGGTGATCATAAAGGACTTGGTTCTAGGATAAATTACTAAAATGACCTTAGGGTGTATCTTTGACGTACAAGTATCCCAATACCCTACAGGACTCTATAACTTCATAAAAAGATGAACCAATCCCCATTATGCACCTTCGACATAGAAGTATCCTAATGATCATAAAAGACTTGATTCTAAAGTATATTTACTAAAATGCTCCTAAGGTGTACGTTCAGCATATAAGTATCTGGTACATTAAAGTGGACTTAAAAATGATATGAAATAGCAATTTTATCCTACATGGGTAGCCTTAACATCGAATATGACCTAATGCAAAAATTTGCTATTAGGTCCTTAAGTTTCTCAAAATTACATATTAGCCTTAAAATTGCTAAAAAATCTAAAAATGTTTCAAAACAACGAAAATACACTAAATGGGCAATTTAGTATGAGAAATAATCTATTTATCCCTCAAAATGCAGGGATTTACTAAAAAGTCTCTAAATTTTTAAATTTTGCAATTTAATCCCTAAATGACATAAATTTTAAATCAAACATCAAGCATGTCAAAATTAACATAGAAAACATAGCAAAAATCAAATGGAAGATTTGACCAAGTACAGCTGGGCTTGGAACAATTTTTCACTTTTTGCAAACAAGTGCCTAAATTTTTGCATTTGCAAAAAAGTCCTTAATGTGTTAAAAATGTATGAAATGCATTTAAACATGTTTAAAATGCATGAAAGCACCCTTAGGAGTCCATGAAGCATTCGACCAAACATGAAAGGCATTGGAAAAAAATTTTACATTTTTTGTAATTTAGTCCCCAAACTTTTTATATTTACAAAATAGGCTGAAAAACATTAAAAACTTCACAAATAAATCCACACATGGTTTGGCCAACTTAGGAAATACCTTTCAAAGGCCTTAGAGTTTTTGGTATAATTATTTTTAGGCCCTTGCAGGTTTCACACTTTACAAAATAATCTAAATATCATAAAATCAAGAATGAAAAATTATCGAAGGGCCATAATAATTATCAATAACTAAGAAAAAAATTTCTTAACATGGATGCATGAATAATCAACATATATCCTAATTTCTACCAAGCTCACATCATAACCAACATGTATAGAATCAAGAAATATGGACGTATAAACATTTGTTATCAAATATTCACATGAAAAATACCAAGGAAAATTACAGAATCATAAACATAGTCACATGATAAAAGACACAACATATCAACAAAAAATATTTCAGTGATGAAAATCAAATTTTTTTTTCAAAAAAATCAAATTTAACAACTAAATCAAGAATTCGTTCATAGCTTTTGCATTTGGCCTTCAAACATGTATTAAAATCCATGAACACAAATGATCATTAAGCTCACTAAAAGGAAGGAAAATGATGGAAATGAAGAAGATGAGTAAAAATTTCAAAGAAACTATCTTGAAAACTTGATTTTTTTTTTTTTTTTTTAAAAAGCCTGAAAATACTTTGCAAAATGGCCAACTTTTGGCTTGAAAGCCATTAGGCCTTTATGAAAGCTTCCTCCTTTTATTTATAAAGCGAAATGATTAACCAAGGGCTAAAGAAAGTCCTTTGGCCGAATCTTATTCTCTTTTTCTCTTCTTTTAAAGATTTTTTAAGCTTTTTTGATAAAGCTCAAGTAAAGATTTTTGTCATTTTGTGTGACTAGCTATGTTGAGTCAACTAGCCTAATATTAGGCTTTATAATGATTAAGGAAACATCTAGTTTGGATAAAAACAAATTATAAGGATTATATAGTAACATATGAAAACATATATATTCAAGAAATAAAATTTGATATAATAAATTTGATTAAAAATTTAATCAAAATGGGCTTATTAGGCTTGTTAAAAAACAAAAATAGGCTCATTGGGCTTATTAGAAAGTCAATGGGCTTATTAGGCACATTAGAAAAGTTAATGGATTTTAAAGCCCATTAAAAGGGAAAAAATAAATTTTAGCCCATTAAAAATAAAAGTAATAAAGTTTACATATAAAAATTCCAGAAAAAAATTTTGAGAAATTTTATGTGTCAGAAAAAGGCAATTAAAAATTTCAAATTCATTAAATTTTACGAGAAAAATCATTATGGAAGAAATTTAATATTTAATAAAAATGAATTGGAATTTCAAAAAGCTTTATTCAAGCTATTTTATTGAAATATGTGAAAAATTTTAAAATTCTAAACTTTAAAAAATTTTACAGGTAAGAAAAAAGTTCATATTTTGGAACTAAGAAAATTTCAAAAATACATTCAAATTTATAAAAATCAATTAAATTCAACACATTACACATAATATTAAATTATAAAAATAACAAAAATGAAAACCTAAAATGTGGAACAAATTTTACTGAGAATAATTTCATGAGCATGACACTCGACGTATTATGAAAAATTCAAAATTAATGAATAAATTTGACAACTTGACATCTTGTGTATAGAATGTCAATATTTTGCTCGAATAATTTTTTTATTTTTTAGGGTGAGTATTGGCATAAATACTTCACGAGTGTCAATAAAAATATAACATGGCCATTCCTAAAATTTCATCAAAAAAATCTAAAAAAACCCTAAAAAGGGAAAATTTGCCTATGATATCATATGCAAAGATGAATTTCAAATTTCAAAAGGATATGTTAAAAACTAATTTTTTTTTTTTACCTTGATGCTTGTCTTTTTTCATCAGGAATTTGTTTTCTATGACCTCTAAAATGATGATTTTTTTACCATGTGCATGAGCGGTCATTTAGATATGACCAAATTGGTCTTAAAAACACTTAGTCCATATGGAGAAGGTTAACCCACCATTGAGACGAGTACCTAATTATTAGTCTTGGATATTTTAGGATCACTAGAGAAAAGGCCCAAAAAAATTAGATGTCTACAATTGCTCCTCTTTCGCCGTTACTGAGGATAAAAAACAAGGCAAAGACTAAATATAAATGATTTTGTTTTGGCCATGATAAGTCCTTATATAGAAATTCTTTTATAGTGGGCCAACTACTTTGGTTTTTGCTAAATAAAGAGAACCTAGAAAAAAAATCTGTCGATCATTTGTCTAATCGAATGAAGTTGACTTAAAGCCTACTTTTCCTATATTCCACATGATTGGATGAAGAGGACACTTAATTCCACCTATTTTTAACCTAACCTAGTGAAATTGCAAAGAAAAAACTCTACCAATTTTCTTCTTAATCGGGTGAAATTGACTCTAATCTTACTTTACCTACATTGCACATGATCAGATGAAGAGAAGACTTAATTCCATCAATTTTTAATCTAACCTAGTAAAACTGATAAAAAGAACTCTGTAGACCTTTCCGTTTAATCGGACGAAGTTGACTCAAATCCTAGTGCACTTATATTTCTCTTGATCGGATGAAGAAGACATCTTTGTCCACCAGTTTTAACCTAACTAAAGGAAACTAACAAAACAAATCTACTGATCTTTTTGCTTAATTGAACAAAGTTGACTCAAATCCTACTTCACCTATATTTCACATGATCAAATAAAGAGGACATTTAATCCACCAGTTTCTAACCTAACTAATGGAAACTGACAAAGAAAAACTGTATTAATTGACTTAAATCCTATTTCACCTATATTTCTCCTAATCTGATGAAGAGGACATACAATTCCACTATCATGAGGGTTAGTTTTCTCTTATATTGGCAAGGCATCATCACTTTGAGCCTTATTGTAGGCAATTTCTTTTCTTCTTTAAAAGTTTCAAATTTCATCATCGAAAATGAACTTTAAAAATTTTTAAAATGCTTTAAATTTCACCATCGAACACTTGAAATGAAAACTTTTGAATGCTTTGAATTTCACCATCGAAGACTTGTTTCGAAATAAAAACTTTTGAATCCTTCAAATTTCACCATTAAAGACTTGTTTCTGAGCAAATTCTTTTAAATGCTTTGAATTTCACCATTGAAGACTTGTTTTGAAATAAAAACTTTTGAATGCTTGGAATGTTACTATTGAAGACTTGTTTTTTGAAATAAAAACTTTTGAATTCTTTGAATATTACCATTGAAGACTTGCTTTTGAAACAAATTATTTTAAAAATGCTTTGGATATAACCATTAAAGACTTGTTTTTAAAACAAATTCTTTTACATGCTTTGGATGTAACCACTGAAGATTGTTTTAAAACAAAAACATTTAAAAATGCTTTGGATACCACCACCAAAGACTTGGTTTTGAAATAAATTCTTTTACAAATGCTTTGGATATCACCACTAAAGACTTGGTTTTGTGTAATTATTCTATGATTGATGTAATTGTAGTTACTTAAGTATGCAATGATTCCAAAGATGATGACATTTTTTAAAGAAATTAAATGGAAAAAATTCATAAATTGGTAATGTTTATAATAATGCAAATGCTCGTGAAACGATGCAATTGCAAGTGATGTCAAGGCCAATGTTATCTATAATGTAGATCAAATATATCTAATGGTGCATATGCATTTGAAATTATTTACATACCATGATAGCAGATAAAGCACTTGTTCTGAATGATATAACAATTGAAACCCTATTTGGCCATTTTTTAGATTCGACCTAGCTTCTTTCATTGGTTTAATATCAGGACATAATTTGATCTTCTCATGCCCTAATTGCAACATCTTGCCTTAATGAATTCAAATTTTTATCTTATGTTTTCCTTTTCTTGGGTTAAGTATTGTCTCGATTTGATACTTTTCAACCAGAAAAACACTTGACTCTTTTCATAACATTTTTTAACTTTTTTTTAATAATTATCTTATTAAAAATGCATCTTGTTCAAAACCTTTGGGTTAACAGCATGTGATGTCCAAATCTTTTTAATAATAATAAACTTATGTCGAAAAACTTCTTCTAAATGATAATTTGTTTTCCTCAAAATGGGTTAAAAGTTTAAAAAACTTGGGTTGGCCTAAAAATTTCAAGCTAGATAAGATAATGCCTTATTATCCTAGGCATGAATGAATCAAGTTGTATGAAGTATAAATTTCTTTGAAAATTGACAAATTTGATGTTCTTTTATCCCTTCTGACTATTAGAAGTTTGACAAGCACTAAAATTAACCATGAAGGGTTTAGAAATGAAGGTCAAGTAAAAAAATGGATAGATTTAATTTTTAGAGTAAGTGTGCTCAATCATGGGTTGACTTAGGGATTTTTGGATGTCCCTAGATTTCTTCAAAATGGTTTTTCGCCTTACAAAATTTTGATAATTCCCATAAGTAATATCTGCTGTTTTTTTCATTTTGCTCTAGACTACCCATTTTTGGGTTTTCACTCTAGAGCTTCATTCTTTTCATTTTTTTTTTTTAGTTTTTCTTCTTTTTTTAATTGATTACCTCATCATGTTCTTGAGGACTTAAAAAAAATCCAAAAAGATGAATTTTTATAGAGCTTCCTGGGAATGGCTCGACAACTCAAAGAGCTATGTTTGATTAAAATAGACTTTGTACGTACCTAACGTAGGCCATGGTTTAGGATTTAAAAAGAAAGGATAGATAGGCCAAAATCATGCATTTAAGGGTAATTGAATCAACGATCATTTTTCTTTAGTAGAATTCCCATTCGGCATGTCTTTCAAATCAAAACACATCATTATTTCTTTATCTCTCGCTTTTTATTTTCTCTACTTTCTTTACTTCTTTCTTTCTCTTGTTTTCTTCATTCTTTATTTTAAAAGAATTCAAGATTTAAAATTTATATTGATCTATGATTTTGCATTATGAGAATTAACTTGTTCTTCTTGTAACTTTAAAACAAGATTTACTTCCTTCAACCTTAAAGCTTTGCTTCACTTGGCCTTCAGTGTGGAGGGTGACCCTTGACTAAGGTTTAATGAAAGAGCAAATCATTAGGTTCACAGAGGATTGCAAAGGGAATAATTTTTGCTTTTATGAAAACATAGAGAAAATTTTATTGAATACCTCAAAACATTATGTTGCACTCATTTTTTCTTAAAAATTTTGTTTTTTAGTTTATTATCAATAGAAAATCAAGTAATGCAAAAATTCATGTTTGCAAGGAAACTTTCGTGCTCAACTCCCCAAAATCTGCAATGACAAATAGTGGGTTACATTTAAAATGATCAAAAAGAAAGAAGGCTCAAAGATTTTGTTAGGAATATAGGGCTAATTTTGTTTGGTCATCATGCCCAAAAATATGACTAATAAGCAACTTCTTAGGGATGGTCACCAGAACCGTGTTTTGGCAATTAATAAAAGAAATAAGATTTTAAGCACAATCTTGGCATACATTCAATTGCTCCAATTAGGTTCTCTAAAAAATCATTTCATTTATTTGATTTTCAAAGAAATTCATAAATTTTTGGAGGATTCATTCTATAAATCCTTATTTAGGGAATCATGGTTTGGGATCCTTAAAGTTATTTCCCCCAAAGTATTAGGTCTTTCAAATGATCATTGTTTTATCCATAGGGAAATGAATGCAAGGGTATTAGATTATTTTCAACATTGATCATTAGTATTCTTGAGACTTTTCATCACTATGCTTTTGAAAATATCTACTTTTTAGAGACATTCTTATCTTATGAAAACGTTTAACATGCATGCTCCACAAAATGATGTTAATTCAGAGACAAGGGCTTTTCAAAATAAAGGTTGTTTTTTGGCCTTGGATGAGCTAGCAGCAGTATTAGGGTATTTCCCTTAATTTCCTAGCTTTTCAAGATAAGGTTTGCTTACATCTTCTCTTACTGTTTCATTAATCTTTCCCATGTTTCACAATAGTTTGCCTCCATCATTTTCTAACCATGCTAAAAATTCATCTCCCATTGTCAATAAAAGTTGATAGTTTCGACATTTCTTCTTTGAAAGAAAAAAGTTCTTTTAGAGAACTTTTAAATCTGAGAAAACTTTGATTCTAACCCTTTACCCTTTGAAATGCATGTCATGGATGCATGTATCAATGCATATATATGAATAGGTGCAAGGATGAAATTAATGTAATGTCAAAGAAAAGTTTGTAATAAAAAATTATGAACAATTATATACAAAGGGTCTGTCATCAAAAAAGGCTACCCCAAAATAAAATTAAGGAAAAATGATCAATCTTATTATGGGCAGTATGATATTGGTACATCATTTACCTGTGTATTTATTATGGTGAAATAATATTGATAAAAAAGGAAAAAACAGCAAAGAAAATTAAAAATTAATGTGAGAAAAATTTTGCCCAAGCAAACCCTTTATGACATTACAACGCCTATTGGGGCAAATGGCAAATGAAAAGGCTTTGTTATCAGTGATGATGTATGAACCTCATCACTTGACCTACACATCTAGACCATGTAGTTAAGGATCGTGTAATTACTTGCAAGGTAAAAAAAGTAATTGCATTATAAGTGACAAGGTTCATTCATCATCATTTGATATATGAATTAAAACGATAATGGCACCTTCTAAAGTGAAAGAAAAATTTTATCCCAAATGATGATGTTTGATCATCATTGCCTGATTTACATGCTCAAAATGTAAAATAAAAAAGAAAGGGTAAAAAGTGTTCTCCCATGTGTACTTATTTGATAACGTTTAATACCGGGTATGGCTCTAGCTAAATGAGGCCCCTATGGTTCATTACATGAGGTTCAAGTTAGATATCTAAATAGGTTCTCAAATCACTCCTCGAGCCTGAAAAGAATTGATAAGGTACCCTAATTTTTAGCCATCACTGGTTTATATAGGAAATGGTTCAATTCAAATGGGAGTATCTTATATTCCTGTAATAAGCCTAACACCTCAAGTAAGCGTAGGAGTTTGCATGCAATAGGTTTTTTACTAACCTAGATAGACGTCAAAACCTCAGAAGGCAAAGCTACTTCATCCCCTCCTAAAATATTTGTTTAACCTATGGCCCTTTGATATGGCTAGAGGAGAATCTAATAGTATGCATGTGCATAGGGTGTGCTAGGGAACAAACAAACCTTTTATGATTTGAAACTTCTAAAAATAATGAAAACCCTATCCTAAATGCCCCCATAAAAATAACTCTACAAAGTAAACAAAAGATTAGTGAAAAGTATGGACAATATATATAGGAATTTCCATATAAAACAAAAATATATAAAAAAAATTCTGTTTTGAACAAAATTAGGAATTATAATTAAATACTGATTGAAACCAAATTAATTAGAATTTAGTTAACAGTGATTAATGTTAGGCCAAACTCTCTAACTTGTCCTTAATGGAGTTACAAAGCTATTGCAATGTGGCCAGGATGCAAATTCTGACCAGCCAAACTTAAAAAGTAGATGTACCCTTTGTTCATATATATATATATTTATATATCATTATTTTTTTTAGGGGCCCTGTCATTATTATTATTTTTTATTTTCTTGTTTAAAGATTGAGTTATCGAGATGAATCATTCACTCGACTAACAAAATAGCTATTTATTTTTTTTGGGAGTTGCCACCAATCTAGTTTGGCTAGGTGAGATTGGTCATCGATGGAGTTGGTACTTTAAGGGTTACGAAACCATTAAAAACAAATTTCAAGGTTTACGATAATACTAGAGATCACTTGAAAGAGACTGGGAGTCAATTACAATTATGAGTAAAGATTCAATCCATCTTATGATGCTCGGAAATCAGTACCTCTTTAATCATGTGTAAATTAAAATATGATTTTTATTCATATTAATATATGATATTTAATTATACTTCCCATATCTCAAAATGTCCCTAATATAAATTTATTATTTTGTTAGGGAAAATCAAGCTTTTAATATTTTTTTTAAAAATCAAAATGTCTTTCGTATCCAACCAAAAAACCGAAGAGCCGAAGGAATAGGATAGATTTTTAAAAATCAAAATATCTCTTGCATCCCACCATAGGGCTAGAGGCATACAAAAGGTTTTATTTTTAAAATTTGAAAACTTTGGATGTTCTTATTTTTAGAAGAATATCTTGTTATTAAAATAATCTGCGAAACCCTTTCCATGTACAAGGAGAAATTTCATGTACTACCTAAATTTGGAGATATAGCCTTAATTTTAAAAGTTCTAGTTTTATAAGAAATAATAAAAATTTATCATAAGACCTAGTTTTGATGAAAAGTATTATCATAACGGCCTGGATGCAAATCCTGACCAAGCTCGACTTAAACGGCCCTTGACTATATAAGTGGTGATGCATCATTATTTCAAAGCTATTTATTCTTCTCTCTTTTTTTTGGGTCATATCGATATTAATATTCTCTTATTTTTGGGGACTCAGTTGTAAAGATGAATCATTCGCCCATCTTAACCCTAAATAGTCATCACAAAATGACCATTTGTTTGGAGTTGCCACCAATCTGTTTTGGCCAGGTGACATTGCTCACCTATCAAAATTAATGCTTTAAGGGTCACGAAACCTTACAGATAAATTCCGTGGTCTACAGAGTACCAGAGATCATTTTTAAGGGTTTGGGAGTCAGTTACAGCAACAAGTAAGGATCGACCCTCTCGTGGTGGCCAAAATTGGTACCTTATTGATCATGGTTAATTTAAACTTTAATTTTTATCCGACTTCAATATGTGGTATTCAATTACAATTCCCATATCATTAAAATAAGATTTTATTATTCCATGAGAGAAAATCGAGGTTTTGCATTTTGAAAGTCAAAACGTCTTACGCACCCCCACCAGAAAAACTAATGGGACATGAAAGTTTTTATTATTCCCTTTGATACCCCAACGAAAAACCAAAGGGACATAAAAGGTTTTAAAAAACTAAAATGTCTTTCACATCTTACTAAAGTACCTGGTAGAATGTGAAAGGTTTTTATTTCAATAAAATTCCTGATTTCCATTTTGAAAAGGGTATCTCGCCATTAGAATGATCCATAAAATCCCTATCACATATGGGTGGGAGGAGTTTCATGCATCACTCTAACTCTAAGACATTGCCTTTATTTTACAAAGACATACGAATTTTATTTGAAACAAAAACGAAAGACCTATGACTCGGTCTAGACACTAAAGTACTAATTCGAATCTAGGGACTAAAAAGATAAAAGAAAAATGAACCTATCCTTAAAGTATACCATCAGCATAAAAACACCCGATGGTTACTTAAGACTAGGTTTTAAAAACAATTAAAATATCCATAAGGCTTACCATCGACACTAAGGCACCCGATAAATACTTAGGATTTGGTTCTAAGGAAAATTAAAATATTCCTAAGGCTTACCTTCGACACTAAGGCACCCAGTAACTACTTAGGATTGGGTTTTAAGGAAAATTAAAATATTCCTAAGGCTTACCATCAACACTAAGGCACCCGGTAACTACTTAGAATTGAGTTCTAAGGAAAATTAAAATATTTCTAAGGCTTACCGTTGACACTAAGGCACTCGGTAACTACTAAGGATTGGGTTTTAAGGAAAATTAAAATATTCCTAAGGCTTACCATCGACACTAATGCACCCAATAAGAAAAATTACAAAAATGTCCCTTAAGGATACCTTTGACATGAAAATACCTCGGTACCCTTAATGAACTCAAAAATGACCTAAAAAGGCTAAATGAACCCTAAACATTCACCTTTGGCATAAAAGCATCCTAGTGAGGAAAAATTATGAAAATTCCCCTAGGGTATACCTTCACCATAAAAGTATCCCGATACTCCTAATGGACCCAAAAATTACCTTAAAAAGCCAAAAGAACCCTAAACATTCACATTTGGCATAAAAGCATCCTGATAAGAAAAATTACCCTTGAGGTATACCTTCGACATGAGAGTATCTTGGTACCTCTAATGGACTCGAAAGAACAAGTAGTGATGATTCTTACTCTAAATGGGTAATGTAGATTACAAATGTGACCTAAAGTATGAAAATTGCTAATGGGTCCCCAAATTTCTCAAAATTGAATATTAGTCCTCAATTGATTAATAATGCTAAAAACATTTTTTAAAAAGAAAATACCCAAAATGGGTGATTTAAATTTTAAAATAACCTAACACACGAAAATGCCGTTAAATCCCTAAATTTTTAAAAATTACATTTCGTACCTTAATGGAAAACCAAAAGAATATGAATGGTTTTAATATTTTTTGCACCCCACCAGAGGACTAATTGAATGCTAAAAATATTTAAAAATATTCTAAAGGAGTGATTTCATGCTAGAGATAACTAGTTTAGCCTAAAAATGCTAGATTTCCCTAGTGGTCCCTAAGCTTCCTTAGAATTACAAGTTGGCCCCAACATGATTAAAATATAAAATTAAGCATTAAATAAATCAAAATAACCATGAAAAATCACA